>VXBL01004481.1:599009-628783 GCA_013400195.1 Aramus guarauna
AAAGAAAACAGAAATCAGCTCATTATACCTTACTATTTAAGCAGAACTGGGTTGGGTTAGTACTTGAGACACAGTAACAGAGCAGACACTGAAGAAAAAGCTGTTAATGTTTCAAGAAAAGATGGTGCTTCTGAATCTCTACTGAACCAACATTTAAGCATGGATTTCATACTGAAAAAGAAAAAATAAGGTGCTATCTGTGCTTATTTGCATTTCAAGGTGATTTTCACATTTTTGGGGACCTAGTTTCAGATGCAATCTTTAATTTCACTTTACTGCACTATTTGGATATATGCTAAGTGCCTGTGATATGTAAGATGCTCATATTAGTAACATCACACTGCTTAACAGCTGCTACCTTCCCTCCCAGAGAGGAGTCTATTGACAAGGGGAAGAAAGTCCTGATACTGCTCCATTACTGTGCCTGAATATCATCCCCGCCTCCACACACACATAAGTGTATATATACACATACATATATAGCTTTCAGTAGGATTCCCGCAGATTAAAGGTTATGTTTATTTTATAAGCATGTTTATACTTCTTCTTACATACAAACAAGTTTCCTTAAACTTATGTTTGTAATTCTCCAAATAAAACTGAAGACTATAACTGAGCCTGCAGATTTATTACATATTTAGAATTATTTTTAGACATGACTGCATTTTTTCCCATCTTATTTACTTTGCCACCTTGTGGCTGCCCTCTTCAAACTGTGCTGAACAAACCAGTCCATAAGAACTAAAACATATTTCTCAAAACAGAATTAGAGCATGTTCTAAAATGTGCAAAAAAAAAAAAAAAAAAAAANGACCCTGTTGCCATTCAAAAAAAAAAAAAAGAAAAAAGAAAAAAAGAAGAGAGCTGTACCCTCCTTGTTTTGCATGGCTTTATTTCCCACCATTTTGGTTCTACTCCCATTCCTCACTGAGATCCAGGAGGACATTCAGGTCTTTCATTTTAAACGTAGGAAGGAAATAGCTCATATTCCAGCAGCTCGCTTTTACCATCTCAACTCTGCTCTGATCTCACCTTCTTGCCTCTGTAATTGGGCACAATCATTTTGGTTAAAAGAGTGAGAAGGTTCCACAGATAATTATTCTGCTGTTCAATCCCTGTGTTCTTTAAGTCTGTCTTCTAATAACAACCTGGGATCAGACAGCCATGTGAATGCTAACTTCATTCCTCAGCTAAAATACTGTGCTTTATCTGGGATCTGGAGAGTGGGATTTCCAAGGGACCCTAAGAGGGTTAGGTGGCTGAGTCTCACTGAGATTCAGCAGACAGCTCCTGAAAAAAAAATAATAATAATAAAAAATCACATTTTAAACCTCAAATCATGTGGAAATCTTTTGCTCTCGGGGAAAAAAAGAAGGTCCCTGGGAGGCTAAGTCTGAGTTAAGCTCTTGACTAAAGTCATGGACCACTGGGGGCCCTATTCCAAGTGTTACTTTGAATATAGACAGCCCAAGACTGTGAAAAGCCAATAAAAGGAATAGATAGGACACAAGGGCTCGAGAAAAGGTTCATACTTGTTTTTCTAACCACTGCGTTAAAAGCCATGAAAGTCTGTTTCTTTTCTCTTCCCCTACAGTAATGACTCTCCTTCACATAGCTGGTGGAGGTTTTTAGAAAGGTTCCACAGGACTTGTTTGGAAAAAGGGAAGCTACACAGTAATCATTGGAGCAGGAGCAGGTTCTCCCCTCCCTCTGTCTGTCCATCCATCTGTCTGTCTGGTAGGCATCCTCATAAAGAGATCACAGGGATAACTTGTGGCAGTCAACACTTTTGAAAAAGAGGGTTCAGATAAATAAATATCCATTGATTGAAGTCAGGTGATCAGATGGTCTCAGTGTGCACATGTGTTTGTGGTTTGCTTTTATTTTTTAAGATGCATTGGCCTCAGCTCTAAGGGTGGAAAGTACATAAGGAATTTTAATTGCCACTCCTTCTCAAAATCACATTCTTGAGCAAACCTGGCTTACTGGAGAGATTAATTTAATGTATAGACATAAAAACAAAACATGATTTTCCAAAGTTCGTCTTTGGAATATGCTTGGCAAGCATATTCCACCGTTTTCATTCTTTCCAGGTCAGCATCCCACTGCTACCCCAGCAATCCCACCACAGCTGAGGAAAACTAAAGCTTAAAAAACAGGCGTAAGGCCAAAGAGTGATATTTAGCCACTAGCCTGAATAGGAGTCAATGCAAAGTCACTCTGTCTGGCGGGAGTCTTGGAAAGGGCTTACAGTTTAGGCAGGACATGTGCCCTTCTTCAGTGACATAGGGGGAACCGCTGGGGATGAGGGATGGAGGAGCTGGTTCCTCCCTGCTTTCCCTGGCTCAGGTCTGGCACCCAGGGGAGTGGGGGGACGGGGACTAAGGTGGCTTCTGGAGGTGGTGAGGCAGCTGCACACGGGGCTGGAAAGGGAGGGACTGTGCTTGTGCTCCTGGCACGTGGGAAGAAGACTTGTTGGACTCAGGAGCATTTAAATCAGCTTTCTCCTGCTGCTTATTCTGATATCCACACTGCCCACAATCAAGGGAAGTCTCATCTATATGCCTGTATGGTCTATTTTCACAATGGTCTGAACTTGTAATGTTTTTATATCATGAGCCTGTTCTAAAAAGGAAACAAACAGGCACTGGTGTAGCTCCTAATACCATACACTTTAAGATTAATGCCAGCCAACAGCAGCAGGGGAAGCCTGTGGACCTTGTGAAGGTGGAAATAAATCCTGCTCAGAAAGAAATTGCCTTGGTTTTGCTTGATAGAAATATCTCAAAATGCTGAGTTGGTAAAAGAGGAGTTTTACCAACCCCAGCAGCCGAGAGAGCAGCAGCAGCAGCTAATTTCTGCCTGTCCCTTTCTGGAGCAGTGACAATATGTGCTCCATGACTGTTGTGTGGGGGTAAGAGCTTGGAGGGAGGAGGGCAGAAAAGTGCAAGCAGGGGCAGAGAAAGGGCATCCAGCGATGGGAGGAGGAAAGTCTCCCAGAGTCCCGTGTTTCTCCAGTGAGCTGATCTGTCCATCCAGCTGTACCCGGAGTCAAACACCTGGTATGCACCGCAGAGGAGTCGGCGCCCCTGTACATAATGCAAGGCTGTGCGACGCGCAGGTGTTTCGGTTTAAGGCTTCTCCCAGTCTGCAATCGGACTTTTTTTTGAAGGGATTATGAACAGTTGTTTCACAGAAAGAGAGAAAACACTGTGCAGAGTCACAGAGACTGCCCTTGATGTTCTCATTACCTTGCTGGCCCACCACATCCTCTGATGTAAATCACCGAGGCAGATGCGTGCAACACTGACCCCTTTGTCCTGCCACCGGCACCTGACAGAGCTGCTGGAGGAGTCTCTCCACGTCTCCAGGCATTGATGCTGGTGACCACACTGCCCACACATTGAAACATGTCTAGAGATTTCTGCAGTTTGGTGGGGGACACAACTTTTTTCCTCATGCATCCTCTCCCGGTCCTCTAGCCTTCTCACCACGTGGACAGGTCTTTGCATCCTCCACCAGCTGGCAAACCCATGTCTTATCCTTTATTCAGGGTTGGAAACAACTCCTAGGCCCCTCATAACCACTTCTCCAGCCTGCATTTCCCCATCTTGCCTCGTTTCCTGATGGCTGTGTGTCACCCCCACTCCACCCACCTGCGTGCACAGCTGGGAAACAGCTGCAGAGGTGGGAACGCTGCAGCCAGATGATGCTGACAGAGAGAGAAGAGAGGGAGAGATGCTGAGCAACTCCCAAGACAGAAGCAGCATGGAGAAGCTTTATCGTAACGTCACAGTGAGAACTATGTGAAAAAATGTCATTTGAACCCTTTGGAAACGAACTGTGTTACAATGGGTGTGGGAGGATTTTCAAACTCTGCTCTCTATAATTTCTTTCATCTGGAATTATCTTTCTATTTATACCCATGCAACTGAATTTTTGGGCAGATTTGCAGTTTCTGAAGAACTTGCTGGTCTTTAGTCATAATACAGATATGGGCCCCAGCTCCTGTTCCCTGGGACAAGAGTCTGGAGAACATGAGGCCATCTTTCCAGACCCAGAGTTTGTGTCAGCTCAGTGGTGATGATATTATCCCATAGGCCTGCCTGACTACCCATTTAACTAGGCAATACAAGCAAATAAATCTTGTGCGTGTTGCGTCAACTTGCACAATGGCCTTAGGAGGGCATGTGGCATTTATTGCAATTGGGAAACCAAGCACAGAGGTTTGTCATCCTTCTTTTAGCATGTAGTTAAGGCGGGATTTTTAAGGTCCAGGTGGACTCGTGAGTCAGATAAACACCAGCACCGAACTGCTTTAGGCCACGGGGGTAGGAGGTAGCAAACATGGGTTTTACACCCAGCTCTGCCACTCACTGGGCCTATAAAACCAACCCTATTTTCCCACTTCTTGAGAGTGCAATGTCTGCAAAATGAACACTTTTTTTTAAATAGGAAATATGGTAATATTACCAGTGATCTCAACTGAGACATTCTGGGAATTAAATAAAAAAACAATCAATATTAATGTGAGGACCCAGAGACAAGATGAGGAAGAGATGGCCCTGATTGTTTTTTGGGTGAATTCTTAGTATATCTATTCATTTTGGAAAAATTATAGCTAACTGTGGTCTTCCTTCATCTATAGGTGCTACTGTTATTGTTTCCATAGTCCATTTTATTTCCTGAGGGTTCGAGGACTGTTGGTATCAAACAGTATTTGCAACAATGTCAGGCAGTGAGATAAAAAAGTTGGAGGCATATATGGGAGGGATTTCCCACACCCCCTCTTTTTTTTTCAGATACTTTATACTTTTAAACTGAAGGAGAGAAAAAAGATTTAAGAGGAATAAACTTCATCTGTACTAAGAATATTGCTTATGAAATTTTGCTTCCTCCAGTGAGCTAGGTGTCTGTTGATGTAATAAATTAATCATGCTTTAGAATCAGAAAATCAGATTAGAAAATATTTCTGTACAGTTCTCATTCTGGAGGTTAATCCAAAAGAGACAGGAGTCTGTAAGATTGCTTAAAATACCTGTTCTCATATATATACAACTGATTTCTTGGCATGTGGATCCTGTAACGGTAGTGATTTTGGATTTCTACTCTTCTTTACCATATGTTGTATAAAATGATCTCCTATGTTCTATAGTCTTAAGTGTACATACACGTGTATACATATATACATGTATATTCATAAATAAGCATGTATATATACATGTGTATATATACATGCATAGACACATATCTATTTCCTGCATTTGAATAGTGTACTATCATAAACTGTGGTGCTATATTTATTTGGTCATGGATTCTATAATTCCTAGGACAAAACATTTTAGTTGAGCTTTATTCCATCCTGGAAAACTCCTGGCAGCGGTTCGTGGAGAAGCAAAGCTATAGGCACGGCTGGACTTTGGGCCGGCAGACTCAGTGCTGCACAAGAAGGCTATGACAGTGCCGGCACGCTCACGTTGCCACAGGTGACCCATCGGTCCTGTTGGGTTTACTCCTTGGTCTTCCAGCATGCCATGTACTTCTTCTCTACAGCTGTAGAAATTTTAGAAAGAGGTATGAGATCCAGCAGATCTCATTTGTCTGGCTGGATACACATGCAATAACTTTAAAAAAAATGAAGCTAAACCACTTGTGATTCAGAGTTAAATTCCTATTCAGTACAGAGAGATTTATTGTTGTTGCTATTGTTATTTGCATTTTAGGTGACACTACCCAATAACTCCATTTATCTGGCTAGACATTTACAAATACCTTGTGGGAGATATTGTACAAATACATAAAAGATAGCTCCTGCTCCAAACAGCTTACATAAATTTCACAGACCTAACTCATTCAACAAACTTTCTGAAATCTTTCTGAAGAAAAATGCTGGTGCTGGTGTAGGATGAATAATTTTCTAGCAGTTGATGCTCAGTATGGAAGATGTGTATTTTTAAAAGGTAGGGAAGATAATGCACATTTTCTTCATCTTAGTTTTTTCTTATTTTTCCATTGTTTTCTGAAAATTGTTTCTGATGGTCTGTTTCCATTTAACCAATGTCCTCTTCTCCATTACCACCCACTCCTTCAACCTGGCATTACATTTTCTATTATACTCTGAGTGAAGACAGAGTATTTATGATAGGTGTAAAATGAGATGCAAATTGACAACATGTGAAGCACTTCACTCGGAGCAGTGAAAAGTAAATCTTATCCCCATCTGAGATGATGCTCCTCTCCTCTCCTGCTCAAAAGCTGCAGTGGGTCCTAGGAAGTAGGATTCATAGCTCTGTCTTCTCAGCTTTGTCAAGTGGTTTTGGAAAGGAGCAAGTCTGTATTAATCAACCAATGGACCTGGAGGTGGGCAACAAGAAACATGGCCTTGCTACCAGCACTTTCTTCTTGCTTCACTGCAATGCTTGCTTTGGCTCCTAAATTGTTGTGTACAAGCTCTGCAGGATTTTCTGCATCTGTGTGTTGCTTCTACAGGGAAGTCAGAGGAGGACGATATGTGAGAGATAATCTATATGAGTCCCTTCAGCTAGTAGCCCCCAGGAAAGGGCTATATAGACCCAAAATAAAAATTTGGCCCTGAAAAAAAAAGCAAGACTGAGTAATACAATGTTTATATAACCTCTGCTCAAGAAAGGACTACTAGAGTCCTATCCAAGGAAAGAACACCAAACTCTGTTCAGACTAGATCAAACAGAAGAAAATATTTCACAGAAGAGCAATATTTTAAGTATGCAAGATTTTTTGCCAATGCATGAGGAAAGAGCCACTGTAGTAATTAAAGCTAACTACTTCTGTGGGGGAGCAGAGTCCTCCTTTCACATTCAGATCCTCTTCCACTGTCCTTCCATCCAAAACCACAATGCTAATAAGATCACTTGGGAAAAAAGCACTTCTTAAAAGTTCCTACATTTTTATACCATTTGATATTATTATGCAGTGATAATACTGCTTTGTATTATTATATGGTGTGTGTCCTCATGCAGAATTACATAACTACTTACATAAATTACATACATATCATATAGATAATTTATACAGATTACATGAATATTTGGTACCCAGGCTCAAAACCTGCAGATGACTTTGAAGATAACATGAACAAGGCTGTGTTACTGTAAAGCTTCTTGCTTTATAGATACCCAAAAGAAAAGCAAAGGAAAAAGAAAGAGGAGACATGTAAAACAACCTCAAAATTAGAATGAAGTTTTTAAAGGATGCCAGGAAAGTAGACAAGAAATACTCATTGGTAGTGTTTTTTCTCCTGGACAGTTCTGCAAAATACCCCTTTACACCCCAACCATCCTTTCAAAATTACATCACTTAGCTCATCCCATGGCCCAAGGCAAAATATGTTAAGATGAACACTTCAATATTTAGGATTTTACACAAAAAAAATGATGGATCTTGCACACATTTGCCTACTGGCAGTCAGTTCAACTCCTGGACCACTGGGTGAGTCCACTCAGGATTCAGGCTGTCAGGTAGGGGGGAGTTTTCAAGAGTAAGGTTGCTCATACAAGGCACTGTCAGGATATACCTGATGAAAATTACTGATGGATTTCAAAACATGAGTAAGGACAGCAAATTGGGAAACTCAAAAGAAGACACATTTAAATTAAGAATTACATCCTTAAATTGAAATGGCTTTGCTTCCAGCAATGCGGGTGATCTACAACTCCTATAGATTACTTTCTTCCCTCCCTTCCCCCACATCAGCTTCATCTTCCTCAGTCTTACCAATTTTTATAGCTTAAAGGTGAATACACATCTAATCTACCCACTTATGATTGTCACATTAAGAAGCTTGAGGTGTTGTTTCTCGAGTGCCAGCTGACACTTTAAGAACCTATAATAAATGCTGACTTTGTAATACCAGCCAATATAAAAGACACGACCTTCTGAATAACTCAGTAAGCATAGGCCAGACCCATCTAAATGACATAAAAATCATGAATAATAACAATGTATGATTTTTTGTTATTCTGAATAGAATTGCTAACCACTACATGTTGACGTTATCAATTGGTCTAGATTTACCTTTAAACCTGAAACAAAGAAAATGGGAAATACAGAAGTGGGCCAACATTAGTTTTATTGTTGCAAATACAATGCTAGGTGATGTCCCCAAAAGCAAAAACCGGTTGAAACTAATTGTACTCAAAGTATATAGGAAATCTGTGAACAATTGCGGCTTTATGAAAGAGAATGTCTAGTGATTTCTGACCCCTAGTGCTCAGCCTTTTCACTTGAAGAGCCCTGCTGAAGCAGGGAAAATTGCACATTGCTTTTAAGTGCACAAGCAGGGAATTACAATACATTAGTATATCAGGGTTTTATGTACCGGTAAGCTTAGAAATATGTCCAGCCCATCCCGAATGAAGTGCTTGTTGGCTTTTCTTCTGTTTTGAGACTTGACTGTTTCAAAAGAGAATTTTATTTAATTGTTTGTTTCTCTTTGCAAGCTTTGATAAAGTCTATCATGTCTCATCTCTTCTTTTTTCCCCCTTACATAATAGTATATATGCACAATATATGCTTTTTAGGCAGTCCTGGAGTAAGAAATATTCAAACAGAAACTAATGTGACATATATGATTATTAGTCCATGAGATTTTTCCAGAAAAAGAGAAAAAAAGAAAAAAAAAGGCAAATGCTGTAACAGCCTTCAGACAGTTCATATTCGTAGTAGGAAACTTCAGATCTCAACAGTGCAGACTTAAACCTCTGGTTTTTATTTGCATTAGAGACATTGGACAGGAAAGAGGGTAGGGTAAAATTAAAAAAAAAAGAAAGAAATGAAAAGTATCTGTCTCAGAATGATGAGATCAAATGCAAGAACACTTCTGTTGTTTAATATTAACTTTATAGTGGAAATATTTCTCTTGCTTCTTTTCTCGTGCTACCAAGAAGAATGTATTCTTCATCAGAAGCCTTTTGCAAACAACTGGTTTGCTATTGAATGTGTGGCTTTAATGTCACTGGACTAGCACTTTCAGTTTAAGATCAGGACCACCGAGGAATCCAGATGATACATATAGGTATCTCAATGACATCCAACTTGATTTCTTTTTGGCTGTAGTTATTTCTAATCCAGCCATTTCAAATCAGAAAATGGTAAGATAAAACCTGCTTCATCTTCTTTTTTCTTTTCTTACCACCAACTTTTTCTTTCTCTGCCCCGAATCAAAAGTGCTATTCAGCCTGCAGCCATATGTGAGCAATCACCGCTTGACACAGGGTACTAATAACACCTACTCCAGCCATCTACTTTTAAATTGGAGCGTTGCCATTGATGTGAGCTAGCGATTGCTCTGGCTTATGTAAGTTGCACGTGAGCAGCAGCGGGCACCACGGGAGAATTAGCGGCGAGCCCCCGCGCTGCGAGACCAGCGGCAGCACCAGGCTTCCAGCAAATGAAGCAAGGCCATCTGAAAGCGGAGCGAGGTCAGAGATCACCGCTCAGTCTGATTTCGTAAGTGGCCCTAATGTGCTCCATAAGTATAGATCAGCAAAGAGAGTCTGAGTCAGACCCCAGATTAACATTTGTTTTCATTTTTCAGTGGCTTCAGAACACACAGGGGTCATTGAACTGTTCGTGCTGACGCTATTTAGCATTCATGGTCTGGAGGAAAATAAAGTCCTAACCTCTGGCCTTTCATTAGAGTAGAGCACACAGGGGGTTAGAGGTGAGGGGGAAGAAAAAGGGGGAGAAAAAAAAGTGTTACTCTCCCTCAGAAAATAAGTGGATCCTGTTCACGGTGCAGGTCCGGCTTGTCATTAGCACAGGACTGTATTTGCTAATAAGGAAAGTTAGAACATGCTGTGGTACAGTGAAATACCACAGAGGATTATTTTTCCTTGAGCATAGGTGCAGTAGCTCCTTCCTCTGAGCCTGTCAGGATGAGGGTCCGTGCTGAGGAGGTCCCCAAGTCCAAGACATCTAAGCTGTTAGTTTTGCTGACAACTCCAATGTCCCTCAACTTCTCGTTCTTACATGGTTTTCACTTTATTTACATTGACCCTTTCCTAAGATGTTTTCTTTTTTTTTTCCCAAGAAAAATTGTTTTTATTTTTCACTCAACTGCATGTGGTCCCTCTGAGAAAACATGGATTGGTTTCACCCAGCATTATTAAAATAAATACCATCCATAAATCTCAGTCAATGCTATGTGAAATTCACTGCCGAGTACCGGGATGAGGGAGTGGGCTTGTGCGTCCTTCTGCAAGCCAGCAGACGGAAGCAGTTTCAAAACACTTCATGTGCATTACCCCTACCACCTAACTATTTCAACAAAAGGCCTGATTTTCCACTGCTTTCCCCAGTCCAGTAATTGAAACCGATGTAAATTGTCGGTAAACTACAGCTTCTGGCTGAAGCCAAATGATGTACTTGCTCTTTCTGTGGTTTAAACGGCTGCACACAGTGCAAGGGAGTGAGAGGGACGGGAACAGATTGGCAGGCCAACAAAACAGCTGTGCATCTTATACCTCTCCTATGAACGAACAGAAAAATTAAACTCACATCCCAAAAATATTTCAGTGCCTGAGGCTGGCGGGGCTAGCCCTGGAAAGAACTGTGCTTCTGAAACTTCCCCCGGGGTTTGCTGGACCCTTGCTGCTCCCCTTCCCTGCGCGAGCCTTCTGGGCCAGAGAAAGCAAATTCGGTCTTCTCTGTACCTGGATGTAGTTAGATATTTAGGCACAACTCCAAGAAGCCCAGGGCAGATATCCAGGGGAATTTAAACCTGCAGCCTGCTGCTAGAAATCTTTTGCCAAAATGAATCTTGCCTAAAGCCCGTCAGGATGCCATTCCCGATGGCTCCTGTAATATTTCAGAACTGTTTCGCACAGAGCAAGAGTGTGTTTGTGAGGTTGGTTTAGTTTCGTGGGAGCTCAAAAAGCCTATGGATTAGGTAGAAATACATAAGTTGTGTTTGACAAAAGGATATTTGGATGGAGCCGGAGCCGTAGCTTGCTGCCAAGCTCTTTAGAGATAGAGGGATCTGTGCATGTTTTCCTGGCCTCACTTGTATATCCCTCCTTCTACTGATGCAGTATCAATAATTCTTGCATATGGCATGTATTTTAAAACATCCAGTTAGAATACTTTAAAGAAATAGTGTATTTGTTGTATAACTCATCAATTGTTACATTTAGGATATTGCAATTTTAATGGCTTAATTTTTCAGCTAAATATGCGCGCTGTGTTTGTTAATTATATAGTATTGTTTCCTTCCCTCTTTTGGTGGCCAAAGTAATAAGCCAACAGTGAAGAAATTTTGAAATCTGTATCTGGGTGTAACATGAAAATTTCACTCTGGTATGGTCACACTGTTATATTGTGCAATCAGGAACAAAAGCAAAACAGTGTGATTTATGTAACTATTCCCACTGAGAACTGTGAGTTATAAATGCAGAAATTAAATTCTCTGTTTGAATTGTTAATGTCTGCAGTCGGGTTGCAGCTCAGCTGAAATTTGCTGAGGGTGAATGAGGTAGGAAGAATTTTATTCTGTGGATTTTCACGCCAGGGAACTTGAGTTTGGAAGGATTCATATGAAATAATCATGAAAGGTTTGTAGAAACCTTCACTGAGAAATTAACTTTGTATTAGTACAAATATTTGAAACAAATTTTCCTTTCCCAGCTATTTCCCGAGCTGTAACGGAGAGCAGAGGAGACCTGGTGAAGTCTGAGATATGTTTGGGTGTTATGAGCAGATAACCCACACCGTGGTTGTGGTACCTGCACAAATAATGGTGAAATTTGTGAGTCCTCTAAGCTGGGTGTGTACGAAGAAGTTATTCTTAGCCTTGACCCTGAGTTACTTCAGGGTGTAACTGAGATACTGCTCAGCTTGATGTCAAGGTGTGGCTCCCCAGAGGCAATTTCTGAGGATGCATGCATGCTAACAGGGTTTTTAACTTACTGCTGTCAAATCTTTCTAACTACTATGGGGCCATGGACCTGTAGGTATGAGAAGGTATGAGAAGTCAATATTCATGAAAGATGCATGGTGCAAAGTGAAGAGGGACTTGTGCAGCAGTGTAAGGAGGGATGCTGCGCAACCTTGCACCTGGAGGAAGAAAGGTGAGAGAAGCTCCATATAAATGCTTCTGCAGTGAGCACTGCTACTGATTAATTCCTACCCTCCATACATTTACTCTGTGTCAACCTTTCCTGCCTGCTTTCAACTGTGGTTACCATCCATACAAACCTAACAAGCAACACCATTGTTACACTATAAAAATAATTTAGAGATGGTGTAAAAATGCATGAATTTAGATACATTCTTTCTGAAGGTCTGGTCTCACTATTAGAACAGGTGAGACATGCTCTGAACTGAGTTTCCAAAACCATTTTCTTGAAGTCAGCTGGGTCCTTAGAGGGAGTTACGTTATGAAAGGCTTTTCTGAATCACACCTGGTTGTGACCTGTAATTAACCTTCCTTATTTAGGAATGAGAAGTAAGCCCCCAACAGATTTGGCTCTATGGCTGAAAGAAACTGGATGCGGACTCTTATATTGGGCTAAAGTACCTACCTCTGGTGCTTTAAGAATATGGTGAGTGCAA
The DNA here is from genome assembly GCA_013400195.1 of Aramus guarauna. Taxonomy (NCBI): domain Eukaryota; kingdom Metazoa; phylum Chordata; class Aves; order Gruiformes; family Aramidae; genus Aramus; species Aramus guarauna. The sequence continues at coordinate 611,598 of VXBL01004481.1, forward strand.
GTTGCCTTATATTTACTGTGAGCGTACAGACAGCTATCGCAAGTCAATTTGAGCTATGCAAATGTGACTGTGAGAAAAGGCAGAACATCTACAGGACTTTTTGAGGAAAAGAGAAATATTGGAGAATGCCTTTTACTTAAAGGAAAGGAAAACCTAGAATTTTTTTGGAAATTTAAAATATTTGTCTTTATTATGTTTTTATGAAAATGATACTTCATTTCTTTAAGAACAAAGAAGTCTGCTGATTTAGCTAGCTAAATATACTTAGTAATTTAGAAAGTATAGGTATATAAAATAAATGTGTAAAGCACTTTAGTCTTGAATAGTAATGGTTGTACTAAATGCTGAAGATGGCACTTCCCTACATGTCAGTGTTCCAGAGTGTTTGCTACCTGTTGACATACCCCTAAAATAAGAAGTGAAAATGAAATCTTGAAAATAGAAAGCAGGAGCAGTGCTGACACTTCTACAAAACAAGAACTCAGGTGTATGCAGTTTTCAAAGAGAAACCCAATGAGTGGAGTTGCCTCTCTTTAATACACTTAGGAAAACTCATTTCCAGAAACAAAGATGAAGATAAACATGGACATCCTTTCCCTAGACAGGATTGCTGTCTGCCTGAGTCCAGGTACTGCCTCTGCGGGTCCTCGGCTGGATCCAGCCAACCTTTTGATATGCCCTGGCTTAATTTTAAAACTGTAACTTATTTTATCCCTTTACTCTGAATGGTAGGAACCATTAGACCTGACCTGGTTGTTACAGAAAGATGCTTGTGAGCTTCAGGATTAAACCAAGTCAGGTCATCTTTGCAAAGGATGTCAGCTTCGTGGTGGGTTTCCAGGAATGGACATTGTTCCTCAAACCTGGTCAGGGTCCCATGTCGTACCAGCCAGAAACCTAGCCTCAAGTTTCTGTTTTATAATCCTTATTTTACAACATGTCTGCCTTATTTTATCCTACCTTACTGGCCCAGATCTTTGCCCCAGTCCTATCCCCAGCCCTAACCTTGCTACAGATGTAAAAATTTTGGAAATGTTGCAAGTTTGGAAAGCAAATACTTTCCTTGGAAAGTAGGGAGGGGATGGAAGGAGATGTTCACAAAAACCATCCATTTAGGGAAAAATTCCAATATAATTGTAAACATTACTTTAAACATTCCTTCACTGGTCATTCTGAGACAGACTATTTCACATGAAAGCTGCCGCCCCCCCTTCCCCTCCCCCCAATTTTTCTCTACTAGACCCAAGGAAAAAAAATCCAATACTAACTTGTTCTGTGTGTGTTTCCAGGACTTTTTTTCCTCTAAACATGTTTTGGGCCCTGAATGTGCAAATGTGTAGGTTGTATGACATATGAAAGTCTGAGTCACCTGAGGGAGTGGTTGTACCCACGATGCGCTAAGCCTGCGGGAAGCAAACCCTTCCTTCCTGTGTGAACGTGGGATGAGCTCTCCCAGACTGTTTAAGACCTGGAAAAAGACTGGTGTGGCCAAAAGTCTTCCTGGATTTCCCCACCCAATTCTGTCACTTGTTCTGTTGGTAGATGTTGTTCCATCCTACCTACTTTCCTGCACTTATCCTTAGACCCACTCAACTACAAGATCTGAGCAAGGCTTTGCAGCAGATGTGACGGAGTTGTTTAGCAAGGGGTGTTTGGCTTGCCCTTCTGTAACAAGCCCCTGCAGTATGGGGCTGGCTTGTACTATCTTGTGTTGGTGTTCAACTCCCTACTTATAATTTGAAAAGGAAAAAAAAAAAACAAACCAAAACCCACAAACAAAACCAATAAGAAACAACCCCACCAAACCTCTAGAGATCTGCTAGGTATTTGGGGAAAGTAGGGGTGCATATTGATAGTCATCTATACATGTCTTCATAACTGTATCCAGCTGAATGTATCCAGGGAGTACTGCTCACGCACACAACAGAAAATGCTGTTAGGTTTTTCTTCACCTGCTATTTAAGGCTCTTCTGTATTTCCCTCAACGTCTCTCACAGTTGCCAGTATAATCCTTTACCTGATGACTGATAGCTCTGATTCATGCAGCTGAGATGTGGACTCATGCAGCTCGTCCTGCTGTCTGAACGTTTCGCCATGCTGTCAGGGGTCCATGATAATGAAGAGCTACAGGATGGCACGAGCTGTGCTGCAAGCCATAATGCATATGGCACGCTGGAAACTTCCACACGAGCAGAGTGTCCCCCAGTCTGACACGCAAACATTTAGATGAAGTGGTAGTTAGCCCTATAGATAGGGGAGGAGAGATATAGATAAGAATAAACATTCTGAATGCAGTAGAATGCAGCTTGAACCAGCATGTACTTAAATGCTTCAGGCTTTCTAATAACATCTCCTGCAAGTAAGCAAAGTGTAGAACCTGAAAATGGTTTCTACATGTAACATTATTATATGTATTATCCTGCACTTTTGCTCAGTCAACTTTTCTGCTCTTCCGAAGAAAAACTGATTTATGGATTCAAGATTTTTGAAAGCCCAATACTTCAACTGCATTGGGGGGAGGGGGGAAATCAATGAACCCTTCAAAACATTATATGATGTTTTGAATGAACACAGATCTAGCTTTTCTGCCTGCATTCTTTTTTTTCCACAGGGTTTATATGTTTCTCTGAGAGACACATGGGCCGATAAGTCAGAACAATCAAGCCTTTGATGTGGAGCCCGGCTCGCCGGCCAGTGAAATGCACCCGCAGCCAGGCAGCAGCACCGTGTTCAGAGAGGTGACGGGTCAGCTCAGAGCTTCGGGCTGGCTGTCCGGGCCTTGCAAGTGCCTGGTAGCCAGAGGATGGTATAATTGGCTACAGGATTTCTTTAGGGTGCAAATCAAATCATTTCACCAGCAGCAAAGCTCTTTGTTGCCCTCTGCAGGGACAAGAATAAGGAACCTTATTTGTCATATACTGAAAAGAAAAAGGGAAAATGGAAAGAAAAAAAAAAAAAGTTGTTGGAGGAGTCTTGAAAGAACACACATCCATGGCAGTAAATCTTGATGTATTTCTGGTTCTTTAAGAGCCCTTCCATTGTTCAGTGATTTATACAGCAGGCTGTATTTTAAAGAACTGACGTGCTTAATGCTTTAGAAAGGTAAGGGATTTCTGCTCAAGAAAAAGGGGTCTGTGTCCCTTTTTTTCATGAGTTTTTCTGTTTTTCTGGAGGAGATAGTGTGGTGTTTGCTGGAAAGATGTTACTTTAGTAATGTATGTGTCTAAAATATATGTTGTTCATCATGAAGTTATTCATAATTGCTTAATTCCTGCTGCACTGCACAAAAAAAGATACTGGACTTTGAAACCGGGGTGGGGTGTGTGTGTGTGTCACTTTTTAAAAAAGGCAATACCATCTAGAGGGAGGCTATGAAGAAGATTCTTTTCCATTTTTCTTAAAGGATCTCTAGAAACACAAAGTGCTTTATTCTGCTGTGTTATAGTTATTTTTAAATTGCAAAGTAGCTGAAATAACTAAAAGGCAGAAGGAAAATCATTAGGTAGAAAGCAAAAATAGAACCAGAGCTCCATTAGCAGAGTACCTTTCTCTGCTGTCTCAGCTTTTCAAGGCTGATGGGATGACAGCTTCTTGTTTAAGTTTTCACAGATTTCTTTACAGGCACATAGCCCATGAACTTATGACTGAGAGAGATACATTATACATGCATTCATAAATGAACATTGATCAGTCTTTGGAATACTTGATGATGAACTCGTGCTTCTTATGTTCCTTGAATATTAACACCATCTTACAAAATCAAATGTATTCAGATGTACCTTATGTTTTACGGTGTATTTCTGGCTTCTGCCATTCAAAGACCTCAGAATCATATAAACTATGCTGCATAAGGAGATCAGGCAGCTACCTCCAGGAGCTGGCGTAGAGATTTTATTTAGATTAATCCACCATGTTATGTATTTGCCATGTAATTCTGCCCTGGAACATAAGGAAGAAAAAAAATACAATAAATAGGGTGGAAAATCCCGGTACCACCAGGCTTGCATTTTTTGGTCTGATCCTGTGCCCCAGCAGCTAACAGCAGAGCTCCCATTGCCTTCACTGGATGTATACTAGGAAAGTAGAAAAGAGATGCAGAAGACTTTAGGTCTATATTTTCTTTTATGACGTGTTTCAACGGACAGGCAATGCTAAAAACGCTCCAGTGCTCACCTAAGCCTAGGCTGTAGGTGCATGTGCCCTCTGTGCCGCAGGCAGGATGCATCACCCTCTCGCACAGGATAACTGCTCACACTGTTCTGGCCACACGTTTCCCCACACGTGATAAATGCTCCTCCTGGCCCTCTCTTGAGAAAACCCCTCGAGGTGCTCCCTGCTTCCCTTGGGGAGCTGGGGATGGGATGGGAGCCTGCCAGCCCGACGGCTGCTGCTGTGAGGGAGTGGGGGGCTGTGTTTGGCAGAGGCTGCACCCCCAGCAGCCATCATTCATCTCTGCTGGGTTACAAGTGAGTGTGGCTGAGCCATCTGGGTGGCATTTGCTTCTTGAACAGCTATTCCTGGACTCCTCTGGGAAAAGAGAGCAGACCAGGCAGGAGTGCTTTATTGGCCAAATCTGGCACATTGGCTGCCAGTCAATGTAGAAGTGTAAGAATGTAGAAGTGTAAGAATGGCTTTCTTGCTCAGACCAAAGGGCCCCGTGAGCAGCAGTGTCCTGTCTCTGGCGGCATCCGAGGACAGAGGTGTCAGGAAAGCTACAGGACAGGCAGGAGCACAGCGGTGCTTCCTCCACTGCCTGTGGCTCAGGGATGTCCTGCAACAACCATGATGCCTTTGTGCTCGGCAGCCTTTGTTGAACTTTTCTCACCTTATCTTGTCTAATCACTTCTTGGAGCTGTGCAAGCTTTTGGCATCCACAACATCCTGTGGTAATGAATTTCCATAGTGTAATGGGTTAAAAGAAGGTACTTCCTTTTGTTTGTTTTAAACCTGCCACCTGTTTATTTCATTTGAGGTCCCCTAGCTCTTGTATTGTGACAGGCAGTGAACGCTCGGTCCCTGTGTACCTTCTCTGTTGTGCTCTTGATTACGCAGACCTCTGTGTAGATGCCTTCTGATTTTTAACTCCTCCTTTTAGGAAAGATGTCCCTTACCAGGTGTTATGGGCCTTGCAAATGGTCCTCACTGATGCAGAAAAGGATGGATGATTTAAAAATCCAACATGTGTTGCAACATGTCTCCTAAATAATGTCTTTTCTCTTTCTTTTGCAATTTAATCTCATCGTATTCCAGGTAGCATAAGTTGCAATTCTTCTGTTCTGAACTTACTACTGGCTGATTACAAATATATAACAATAACATGGCATATTTTATAGAGATTAAAAACATATGGAGATACACCTGATCTATCACTACTGTAGCAAATTTCTCTTACAATCAGGTCACCCTCTGTCACAATAACTCAATTAGCATGAAAAAAATAATCTTATTTCATGTTTTTAATATGTGGAATGCCTTCAAAGATGAACAAGAAGAAAGTTGCAATTGAATGCAGTACCTGCTGCAAGGGAACACTCTTAAGTTTAATGTGTCTTCCATATTTTAAATCAATACAATATCCAGGCCTGCAAGCAACAGGGAGAGGCAAACTTGATAAATTACTGGTTATACAAGGTGAAAAAAAATACCAGGACCTACAAAATTATCGTGGAGATTTGCTGGGAGGGGGAAGGGAGGTGAGTATTTGGCTGGCTCCTTCTCTTCTGCTTAAAACTGCTGCTCAGTCCCTGAAGTTGCCAGCTTGTCTGTTTTGATGGCTTGGCAGGCTTCTGTCGGGAAATGTGCAAATTGCAGCTTGTGGGAACAGGGGAAAAATACAGAAACTAGACTAATGTGGAAGGAGAGCATCTAACCTCACAAAATCAGTTTTTAACCTGGAACTGCCAGGCCTGGTTAAGGAGAAGGATTGGTTTCTTGTAACTTTAATCACATTTGAAGTAGTTAGCCTATTAAGCCTCGTTTATTCCATGATTCTATTAGCAGCTTTGATCCATGTCTGCAGCTCTTCCCCACATTAGGGGGTGTGTAACACGTGTGGCTGCACAACAAGAAGTGGGAGGAGACCCTCTGCGCAGTGCTGCGATAAAAGAGCCGCCTTGCGTATGGTTCAGGGATGTTGATGAAGCACTGCCCTACTCCGGGCGTGCGTGCCCCTGGGAAAATGACAGTGATCTCTGGGAAGGAGGATCAACAGAGGAAGTAAACACTGCTTGGCTGGGTCTGACAGTCACACCTTTTAAATAACCATCCTGGAAGAACAGACTTCAGTCAGCCAGTGGTCAGGGGAAGGAGAAGTATCCTGGTTTTGGTTGGGCCAGAAATATTGCAGGAGCAGGAATATATGAGCTATTTTGATACTTCTGCTGTCCCTTTCAGTCAAAGCCTGGCAGGGCAGAGGTATGGGGAATCTGCAAGAGAAACCAGACTGAACTTTTGATCTAAAAAAAAAAAAAACCAAACCAAACCTCATGTTTTAAATCCAAACCCACAGGTTTCAATTTTATAAGGACACTTGTGGTTTTTCTTTTTTTCTGTGGTTAGACTGCCATGGTAGAATTGAAGGGTTCTGCTTACACTATACCAGCTTAAATTAATACCAATTAAATATTCTGTAGATGGTTGAAAAAGTGCTCTGGATTCAAGTTGTCTTGTTTCATGGTGAATATATTTATTTTCATTCTTCATTCACTCACTCAACAGTCTTAAGCCTGTTGCAGCTATGCAAATAACTCTTCTGCTGTTCCCCTCAGAGTTTTGCAGGAGCCAGGCAATTTAACTGCTAACCATTCCTCCTGTGTAATGCAAGTACAGATTTATAAGCACAGGTCTGTAGCAGATACAGTTAATTTACTAGATTCTGGTCTAATTTGCAAATCAGACTTTGTCCTGACAACCTGAACGCATCCAGACACTAGAGCTCAAGAATCAGATTTGTGGGGCATCAGCTTGTGGCAGAACCAGGATCCTCTTTCATGTGGCCTTCTGGCTAAAAGCTGATGTACAACTTCATAGTTAATGAAGAAACATTTTTCTGCTGGGCTTCAAAGTGAGTAGGAGCTGGTCCTGATACCCAAGAGCCTACAGTTCTGCTTCTCAGTTACCTCATCTGTAATGTGGGTGAATGATACTTATCACCCACAGGTGCAAAATCTTTGATAATAAAAGCATTTCTCAGCCCAAGGCTGTTACTCTTCCTCTTGGGTTCTGTCCCATCCACAGCTCTTGTGTGAAGCTGTGAGTCTGCTGGCAACAAGAATCAAGTCTTATGACTTGGGAAGCATTTATGATACTCCACAGTGCTGTCTAACACTTTCCTCAGTAAATTCAAGAATGTCTTACCCCTCTCTTGGCATTCATCTCTCTGTTGTCCTTCATGTCTTTGAACTCTTTGCTCATTTCTCCTTTTTGTCCTTGTACCACCCTCATGATGTTTCTATTCTTTATCTCCAGCAGTCATAGTTTTTTTTTGTTGTTGTTGTTGTTTTGTTTTGTTTTTTTTTTTAATTACTTTTTGCTAGTAGATTCAAATGTGACACTAAAAGCCTGGGAGCTAGCCCTTCAAGGTGACAATGAAAAGCTGGATCCATAAGACCAGGGTGGACATCAGACACCAGGACATGGAAAGAATTCAAACTTCATCTTGCCTTGAAGCAGAAGTATCCCAAGGCAGGCCCTCACCTCCAGTAGATGTAAACCTGTTCTTAGAAGACTTTACTGTACTCAGAGCCCACTGTACTCTGAGTCCCCATGTGGTCCACCCCTCACTGCCCTCATAACTGGATTTTTTTTTTTTTTTTGCTAGTATCTTTCATGAAAATAAAACCAATGCCTCCTTTTAGTTGACTTGAACAGCTGATAACCATCTGCTTTACAACATTTCTTTTTTTACATGTATGAAGATTTTCCATCTGCTGTACTCCTACCTAGTTCATGCCTGTTTTCAAAAGATGTTGTAGAGAATATTGATGTATTCTTCCTTGTAAAAGCAGCATTAAAAAGAATCTGTAACGTGTGTGTGTGTGAAAGGTGGTCGTGTCCAAGCAAGTGTCAAATATTTGGAGAGTTTCTGGGTCTTATTTATCTCTGACGACTTACATAGAAAATAGTTATTTGAATTAGAATTTTACATACTACTGGTTGGATTGATCTATTTTTGGTAAATGTTTAATCTCTTGAAGGATTTTGTCTCTGTCAGAATTGGTCAATTTTGCTATGGCTGTTTTACTTTACATGTAACACTCTACTTTCAGAACACAAGTCTACTGTCATAAAGCTGATAATATGCTCATACTAAATCTCATTGTAAAAGATCCCATCATACTAGTTTTGGGAATTTACCTGCTGGTATATTCGCCTTCCTTAGCAGGACTGAAGATGAAGGAGTTAGTTAGGCTCTTAACAGTACTGTGTGGTGGGAAGATGAAGCAGCGGGCATAAGTCAAACCCAGAGAGGTTCAGGCTGTATATAAGGAGAAACTGCTTTCCCATGAAGACAGCCAAGCAGTGGAGCAGAAGCCCAGCAAGTCTGTGCAGTCTCTATCCTTGGAAGTTTTCAAGACCTACCTGGACAAAGCCCTGAGCAACCAGCTCTGATCCTGCAGCTGACTCTACTTGGGGCAGAAGGGTGGGTTAGAGACACCTGAGATCCCTTCCAGCCTGAACAGGTGTCTGATACAGTGACTCTTGGACATGAAACCTAGACATAGACAAGATAGAGAAGCAAACAAAGGTTTCTGATAAGTTTAGTAAATCTCTCCTGAGTGATAACTTTCCATTCCTAGCACTCACTTTCTTCTGGGGAATTAATGAGAAAAGCAATCCACTACAGCTGCTTCCTCAAACACAAAAAAATAATGATACTCATGACATTTTTCTTAAAAAACAAACATTTAATTTGGCTCCAGTCCCTAGAATAAGTCCCTGTGTCTGCTTGGGTGTTCTTGGTCTCTGGTGGTCTCGGGCTTCTTCAGAAGCAGAACAGATCATCTGTCTTCCTGCCTGAATTTCTGGTACCTTCAGAGTTTTCATTTCCTGCTGCTGTTTTGGTGAAAAGGTATAGGAAGTAAAGTGCAACCATTAGATACACCCTAACAGACACAAATCTGTGTTTATTGATACAGAGATGGGGGTATGGAAGAGTGGTGAGGACCCTTTGCTGTGTCCAGTCTCTCATCATTATCATTTACTGTATATGCCATCCCTTTCAGGGGAAGCATCAGGTAGCAAATGAAATTAGAGAGCATATTTGCAGGGCAAATACCAGAGACAGGTTAACAAGGAAATGCTATCACTTGTTGTAGGTCCTGGATCATGTTTGCCATTAACTACCTGATCTCTCAAAAGGCTGGTTGCTGCTAAACACCTTTCACATCACTTTGCCAGCTACCTCACCAGTGACCTATTTACCAGGACAGCAACTGGATGCTTTCTCACTCCCACGGGGGTCACGCAGCCATGCTTCCAGTTAGGAAGCGCTGTTTTGTCAAGAGCACCAAGCAGAACCATGTTGCCCAAGCCTTTGTTTCAGATCAATGGTAAAAGCTTCTGGACTGTCTTCTGCTCAAGTTGGTTCTGCTTCAAAGAGCTGAATTATATGTATGTGTGTACATAGAAGCATATAAAGCTTATTCTGTAACCACTCTGTGCTGGATGCAAACATTTGTAGTTCTGTTTTGTGCATCTGTGGGCCAGTTGGCAAAGTTTGTCATAGCAATTTAACAATCAAAAGTGGCAATGCCTAAACATTGTTCTGTTTTCAAAAGTATATTTAAAACTACTGTGTCTTGCAGGGCCAGGTGCTGAGACCCCCTAAGAAATACTCAAGTAATACTTCCCTCCTCTTCCAAATCTGTTTCAATCAATGATAGAGTTGCTTAAGGAGTAAGAGTTGATGCATTGTGAGTAAAGGCATCAGCATCTGGCCTCAAGTTAGCAATAAATAGAGGTAGAAGATAATGTATCAGCTAGTATGTTCCCCACATATGTATGGTAGGTTTCAGAGGTTTTTTTGTAAGAAGAAAATTGTGCGTTCTAGTTACAGCTTTTATTTTAATTGTTAGCTTTTCTTTTTCCCCAGCAATAAAAATAAACTTTGACTACAGTACACAGGCAAAATGGCTCAGTTTTATTAGATTTGAAATTTGAAAGATTGGTTTTCATTTTCGTGGTAGAAAACTGGCTTCTGCAACACAAAATTTGAGGCTTGAGGTTGGATTTTTCCCGAAAGCTTAACCAAAATCTCCCACTGCAAATTAGGTTCATTACTTCTGCAACTACATCCCTTCCTCCTCAGTGATTCCTTCCTCTCTAGTGTGCAAGCCGTGAGTTGTTCTGGGTGATGACAAAGTGGAATACAGCGGCAGGTTTGCCAAATATTAAGCTGAATGTTTCCCCTCAACTCATAGACTAAGTGTTATAATGGAGAGCAGGAGAACCCTGAAGGCCCCCAGCCTGCTCTGTGACTGAGGAAGTTGTACCTACTATGTACTTCAGATTCTGATGGTTGCTTTCTGCCTTGTTAGTAACGCTTAGTGAAACTTATTTTCTTATCCTTCCATAGTCTGAAATGTAGTCCTTTAAATGTATGCAGGCTTTTTTTTTCTTCTCTCTTGCTTTACAAGTGCAGCTTTCCTTATAAATCCCATCAATCGTTACAGTTAAGTGGTCTCTGTCTACAGCATATATGCAAGACAAAAGATTATTTTTTTAATGGAGCATGGAAAATCTTCAGAGAAAGCATCTCTCTGGTTTACAAAAGAGTGTAACGTGCAGGACCAAACCTGTCAGCTCTCACTTATTTCAGCTGAGACTTGTTCATTTTCAAACAGCTTTTTACAGCACACTATCTCACTCCAGCAAGGAGAAAATTTCGCAGTGTGATTCAGTGAGACTTCTCACTCATTTAACTGTCATCACATGAGAATCCCTGTCTCATGAACAGAGGTAAGGGGAAGGTGCTGTTTGTGAGACTTCTCAGCTTTGTGAGCTGTTCCACATCCTGTGAGGGATCAGGGAAAGTTCTGCTCCAAGAGAAAGAGTCTCTGCTCCAAGCCAGCAGGAGCTTCTCCATTTCCAGCAGTAGGGAGAAACGCTATATTCCAGCTGTAAAATAAGTACATTTGTAAGAAAACATCCTCACAGTAGTGAAGGTCTGTAGCAGGCTGGGGTCAGAGAAAAGATGAATTATTTTGCCTTTGTTAGTCTTGCATATTCTCTGCTCTTAATGAATAATGTCTTTTGAGCAAAATGCGTTCAACTCTAGCCCTGCTGATAAGTATTTAACAGGAAAGGAAACATTTCTCTATACGGTCCCTATTCTATCTGGAAGAATTGGAGTAGGGTCCAAATCACCTCCCAAAAAAACAAGTAATGAAATATCTGCATTTAGTCTAGGACAATAGCATACATGCCATGATATAAAATATTACAAATGTCTGTTCATTAAGAAAAAAAAAAAAAGCATAAGAAAGAAGGCAAAAGCAAGCTAATTTTACAGAGCAATGCATTCAGAGGCAATGCATTTATAGCTCCTCGTATCTCTGGCAAACAACCTTGACCTTGCTGGCATCTCAGAAACGTGGCCCATATTACTCAAATGGCAATCTATTCCACTACAACTGTGACCTGTAGCAGCCAGTTTCACGACGGAGCTGTTGCCCAACAAAGTCAAGCTCAGGAGTGTGTACAGACACCAACTTTGTCAGTAACCATCTCAGGACTGCAGGCAATCAAAGCTGTGGAAGTGGGTGCACAGGTCCAAGTGGTGTGGGAAAGTGTATGTCCTGATTTGTGGGATCGTGGCAGTGATTGTCTCTGTGTAGAGTGGAGATCTTTCCCTTGTCTGCCCTGTCTGAACCTGACAAAGATCCCCACGTGCTGAAACTGAATTGACAGCAGTTTGGGAAAAGTATGTGAGTATGTTTTGCTTCAGAAATGACCAACATTACTCACTTGCCATCCACTGCATAAAGGTTGGACATCCCTTCAGCATAGATGACAAGTGGAATTTGCAATTGGTTCAGCTCTTGCTTTCTTTTCTCCCACTTCTTCTGTATGCAAAGAAATGCAAGTGTGTCCCTGAACTCTACGCTGATCTGACAAAGAGGTAAGTGTATATGTTTTCTTCTTTTATCCTGCTTCTTCCATGCTGGACTGGTCAGAATTTAACTTTAGCGAGACCTGCCAAGGAGTGGCTGGATCCCACTGTCTTCTTCCTTTCACCAGGTAACTGGTGGTCTGTGCTTGCCATTTCAGTGGGAACTGTGATTATGCTGGTTGTGTTCAGCTAATAACTGGAAGCTCTCTTTAGGAGAATATAGTCTGAAAGCATTTTGAGAGAAGAGGAAGAACTGTGTGTATGGTCACAAATGCGACAGACACACCCGTAAGCATGTTGCACGGGGGGCGTGCTGTCTTCTCCCCGGTGAGAAGGACCCTCACACCCTGATGTGGCAGCTGAGAATTTATTCCATCATATTGAGAAATTCCCCTGACCAAAACTTCAACCATCTGTGCTACCAGAAACAAAATCAATCCTAGCCAGTAAATCATAGCACCCCAGTGTTTTGGGCAACACAAACTCTTCAGTATGTTAAAACACTATTGAATATTGACAGCGGGATAGGATTTGTGAGGCCTCTCATGATCAATCTCCTTCTATTTAAATAGCTGATAAATCACAGTCTCAGGAGTTATGATATGCCTGTTGGTTAAGAGCAGTTATGTTTTTAACAGATTACTACACTTTTTGCAGTCGGAGCTTTGAAATCTGAGCTGTAACCCACACAGGAGCAGGCATATAAGATGCTCTTTCACAGACCAGATACGATGGATACCTGTATTCCTACTGTATATTTGTTTTCCTTTATTTCTAATTGTATTGCAGACCACCAATTTGGGTGGGTTTTTTGAGTTACAGCTAGGTATTCTTTTCCACAACAGACTGTTCTCATGTTTATCTGATTTTCAGTTTTTCACTTGTCAAATAAGAACTTCTTAGATAAATAAACATGGTTTTTTTTCCTAGCTTGCCTGCTATTCTCTGTGAGGTAACAATAACAAGCGACGGTTACAAAAACCAGACCCTGATAGCCATACAGTGTCTCAGACCAGAAAGCGTGCATTCTTCTGACTGGCTGCAAAACACAAGTAAAAAGCCCTGTCCTTTCAATTGTTCTAAGTCCCAGCTGAAGGGAAATGCATAGCTCAGCCTATCCCAGAGCTGCTTATTCTAGCATCAGCTTTCTGTGGTGCTGCAAAGGCAGGACATGCAATCTTCCTCCTTGCAAGACTGCCAGACGTCAAAGAGTGTATCCCATAAATCCCTCAGCTGTGTATTGTCACCTGCATATATGGCATCGTGACACTGTTGGTTACTGGGACAAGTTAAAGTAATGCTCAGTTTACTGTGTTTTAGAGGAAAATACTCAAGAAACCTTTCCAGAAAACCATTTCAGGCAAGGTGGTGTAAAATTTCTATTGGAAGAATTGAATTGTGGTCCTCCATGCAGAAGTGTGCACATGAACCCATGCTTGGCTTATCAGTGATAATCTAGTAGTTTGACTTTTGGTGGACAAAAGGCAGTATCATTGCAGGACTATCTTGTGTTAGAAAAGGCTTGGATGGGTTACAGGCCTGGCAATGAAAGGTTTGGGATGTGTGCATGCCAAGCTGGCACACAGCTCTCTTGATAAGCTCAATGGCTGGTCAGCAGCTTTTGCTGGGTGTGTAGATGAACTTAATCCAGCCTGTTGTGTCAAGTGTATATTGCATTGTACCAGTCTCTTTCAACAGGCAAATGACAGAAAAGGCAGCAAATTAAACTGTCCTTCATAGAATCATAGAATGGTTTGGATTAGAAGGGATCTTAAAGATCATCTAGTTCCACCCCTGCTGCCACGGGCAGGGACACCCTCCGCTAGACTGGGTTGCCCAAAGCCCCACCCAACCTGGCCTTGAACACTTCCAGGGATGGAGCATCCACAACCTCTCTGGGCAACCTCTTCCAGTGCCTCACCACCCTCACAGGAAAGAATTTTTTCCTTGTATCTAATCTAAATGTTCCCATCCTTCAGCTTAAAGCCATTACCCCTTGTCCTGTTGCTACGTGCCCTTGTAAACAGTCCCTCTTCAGATTTCCTGTAGACTGCCTTCAGGTACTAGAAGGTTGCAATAAAATCTCCCCAGAGCCTTCTCTTCTCCAGGCTGAACAACCCCAACTCTCTCAGCCTGCCCTCACAGGAGAGGTGCTCAACTTGGTGGCCCTCCTCTGGACTCACTCCAACAGCTCCATGTCCTTCCTGTGTTGGGGCCCCCAGAGCTGGACACAGTACTCCAGGTGGGGTGTCACGAGAGCAGAGTAGAGGGGCAGAATCACCTCTCCCGACCTCCTGGTCACCCTTCTTTTGATGCAGTCCAGATTACAGTTGGCTTTCTGGGCTGCAAGTGCACACTGCTACCTGTATGCAGGGTTTCCTGCTGTGCAGTTACTGAAGTATGCGCTGACAAACATGTCTTAGCCAATATGTAGGACTTGCCTCTGGAGTGGAATTTTAAATTCCTTCTTCAGCACAGTCCAGAATTGTCCTCCACAGGTGAACCAGGCTGACAAAAAGGTTTAAAAACTTGATGAGACAAATCTCTGAATGAGGGAGAGAAGACTAAGAGCAAAGCTATACCCTGGGGACTGGGTAGCTGAGGAAATCATATTGTAGAAGGCTGTTCAGGATGACGGTTAAATTCCAGGCAGGAAAGACAAACATGTTGAAGTTTTGGTGTGTCTTCACTTTGGTATTGTGGCTTAAATTTATACGGAAATAGTAGTACACTGTAAGAAGTCTTCCTGGCTTTATGGTTCTCCTTGACAATGACAAACTGCTTGAAGCAGCTTTGGGTACAGAGTCAGGGATGTGTGGGATCACCCAACTCAGCCCTCTGCTATTGGAGGAAGCCACACTCTGTGGCTCCCTTCAGGAACATGTCTGGTTCTGTCTCAAAGACATTGAAAACTATACCACTCATTCCACATGCTGGGATCTGCATCTCTGGACACTGGTGGTTAGGAACCTTCTCCTGCTTCTGAGCAGGGCTGTATCCATGGCTCCCTTCTACCCATTTGTTCTGCTGCCAGGATTGTCTGATAACTTCAATAGTTCTCCTCCAGCTTTGCATTTATCTTCAGCAATCGTATTTTGTTAAAGCTTTCATTTACCTAGGCTAGACAGGCCTAGGTCTTTTAACCTTTCTTGCGTGATAGTCCTTCCATTCTTATGATCAGTTACATGAGTGTCCTTCATTCCCAATTTTATTGCTTGTAAGTGTGGATTGTCAGAACGCAGTGTGTAGCATCCATGTTGGGATGCTATCAACGTCTTCTTATAAGGACATGAATTCTTTCTTTCCTCTGCTGGAGATAGATGCTGTTTATCTCCAAGGGCCATCCATATCTTTTTCATAACCATATTACAGTGCTAGCTCCAACCATCATGTACGTGACTAATCTGGACACAGGTCTATCTTCTCTGATTTTTCAGCTGATTCCATTTCATAACATATATTATTAGTTCTTAAAATGCATAATTTTATACTTGTATTTCTACCTCTTCAATCTGAAAGGGCAACAAGGTCTTCCTTCCTTCCTTCCTTCCTTCCTTCCTTCCTTCCTTCCTTCCTTCCATCCATCCATCTTCCATATTGACAGTGTTTTCTGTCCTTGCTAGTAGCTAATTGTCACTGACACTTGTACTTTTGTATTGGTAAATAATAAAAATAAGATCAGTCCCAGACTTTTTCCCTGAGAAACTCCCCTTGATGAACTAGTTGTCCTGAAAGGGAGTTGTGGGTATCCCAGCCGTACTACCCAAAGTAACCCAACTCAATTTGCAAGACAGCTGGGGAAGAGTAAGAGCCAGGGCAAGAACAATGTGAGTTTGCCCAGGGAGGGTTGCAAGCGAGGTGGTTGAGGTGGGGGGGACTTGTCGAGAGCTACACTCAGAGCAGCCAGAGAAGGGCTCAGCTGAAGAACCAGCATCTCAATAGTGAGCTCCTCCTGTCAGGTAAAAGCACTGTCAGCATGTTTGAAACCACTCGATCGTGGGGGCACTGACTACCTCGCAGGGGGGACTGTGTTCCGTGCGCTGGGGACTGTGGGAACATCAGGAGCGCTGCTGGAGGATATACACCTCACAGTGAAGGAATGTCTGGTAGTTTTAAAAGTTTCCACGGAGGCAGGTTTTCAGAACAGACACTGCTTTCTGCTGTTCGAGGCCCAAACATTGCTGCATTGTGCTCTCATACAAGAACCAGAAGGTGACGGGGGGGCAGGAGTATGCTTGTTTGCCTTATTCTCTTTTTCTGAGAACAGAATTGTGCCAAAATAAACAAATGGCAAGCAGCTAGCAGGATTTAAAAATATTTCTTAATAACATATATTTTAAAGTGTCAGTGATAAAAGTTTCATGTGTATATAGGCAACACACTCCCTTTCTATTTTGCTCTTTTATGTTTTTATGACAGTTTTCCTTGAAGGAAATCATTACCATTAAAAGTGTATGAATAGTTTTTTACTCTGCTTGAAGAATTTTAATTTGTGTTAAAAACCAGAAGAAGATAAACATATCCTATATCAAAATGCAGGCTCTCTGATTCTTATATTATTTAATCCCACATTTACTCCCTCAGACCTGGTAGAGTTTACTGTTAATGAAAGTTGTCCCATTTACACTCCAGGACAAATTTGATTGATATACAATCCTGAACTTCATTCCAGACTGCAGGAAAACATCCATCCACATCTGAAGAGGATTAAATGCAAGCTCTCCAAAGCCCGTCTATCTATCAGCAACCCTAAAAAGCCTATCACTATTGTGTCTAGACACTGAGATAACCCTCCTGATGGAAGCAGATGGTAAAGACCTCTCCACATCATGGATTTCCATGAAAGATATAACGACACAAGGTTAGATTAACAGTCTCTTGGCAAAGCTTTTCATAGGAAAAAGACACTACCATATTTAGATACACACAAGAGGAGAAAGTTAATAGTGTTTGGCTTTTTTTAAATTCACCCAGGCTGAAAATTGATGAACCTGAGCCTGGACTGTAGCAATAAATGAAGACTAGAAAAAGGAAGGAAGGAAGGAAGGAAGGAAGGAAGGAAGGAAGGAAGGAA
>VXBL01004481.1:630320-695549 GCA_013400195.1 Aramus guarauna
AAGCACTGGATGAAAACACACAACTTCCCTCCAGAGAGTGAATAAGCTAACTCCCCACACCCCACACCCCCGCCCCCCAGATGAACAAAATGGGTGCAATAAAACAAAAGGAAGGAATTATTTACTCAAGCCATGCCCTGGATTAATAAAAAAAAAAAAAAAAAAAATCCAGGAAAGGAATGAAGGAAAAGAATTCCTACATCTCAGCCTTACATTTTATTAAATTAGTAATATTGCTTTGAATGAGCAAGGGCCTCTGGACTGTGATTAAGCAGAATCCATAGCTACATTCATAGATTCTTTATCAGCCTTTATTTACAGAGACTGCAATAGTTTATTTCCCCTTCTATCTAAACAAATACCAATAATTAAAACTTTTTTTTTAATTTTCACTTTTGACTTGTAAAATGCTCAAGAATTTCAACAAATTAAGTAAGCTCATCAATATAAAAGAGTAGCTTAAAATCCTCTCTTAAATGATGGGGTCCCAGCATTCTTTTAGTTTGCAACTGATATCACCAGGACCTCTATAAAAAAAGGCAAATGAGTAAAAAAACCCCCTTCTTTTTCCTTTATAATATAGTGTAAAAGGAGAAAAGACAGTCAGAGTTTTGGGAGCTTTAAGATAAAATTAGGGAATAAAGCAAAGATACCAGATGCTCCATGAAAGAGAATGCATTGGTACAAGTGTCCCTGTCTCTTAATTTCTGAAGTAACTAAGGTGTCTATTACTGGCACAAAAGTAGTATGTAACTAGAGCAAGCTTAGGCNAAAGAAAGAAAGAAAGAAAGAAAGAAAGAAAGAAATCTATGGCAGGGACTCCAGAGCAGATTTACATCTCAGGAAACAAAATCAAGGAAACTAAAGAACCAAAAATGCATGCATTTCCTTGAAATAAACACATATCGGCATGTTTTTATTCCAGTGAAAGAACTCTTCCTGAACATTGGATGCGAGAGGAGTCAGAGTCTCATTTAAGACTTAGTAAGAATAAAATTTAAGACATTCATGAGCCCAGATGTGTACAGAGTAGAATGATTAAATAGGCCCAGATCATAAATACTCTGAAACTCCCTATTTATTCAAGCAAGGTCCTGTTGACCAAAACAGTTTGACTGAGTGCAGTACTTGGGACTTTGCCCTCCAAGGCCCCAGATCAGCACAGTCCTCGAATCAGAATTCTCTCTATATAAAGGAAAAGGACCATGAAAAATCTTTATTTTACTTTTTCATGTTCTCAAACCTCCACTCACCCCACTGATCCTGTGTAACAGGCTTGCTTCATCCTCAGTATTTTGGATGCACCATCACTCAATGGGACATGTTGTGCCATTGACTGTGGTGATTTTAAACCCTTTCCTTAGAGTGGAAGACAAGTAGGCAGGTTTCTGGGGCTCTATAACACATTCAAACAGAAGAGGAATTATCTGGGAATCAAGAGAATATCAGATAATCGTACCAAGTTTACAGCTGCTTCTAAGCTTATAGTGAGTAAATGTGGCTAGAAAGCAGTTGTTCCCACCTGGTAAAATGGGAAAGTCTGGAAAACAATAATAACTCGTAGATTTGATTCTTGTCAAAAATGTAATAATTATGTATATGTGTTTGTTAGGAAATGAAGACTGGGACTGGGGGAAAAAAAAGAAAATTCATTATGGAATAATCATAAATGAACTTCTAAGCTAGGTAAAATGACACTCAGGTAGCTAATTCCCCAAAAGTAGCTTCCTATATGAAGAATATCTGCACTGTTGTACCGTGAGCAGGGCAGACTATTGTACCATGAGGAAAACCATATCCAATGCTCTGCAGCCTCTCCGCAGGTTTCGTTTTAAGCAGGAGTGATCCAGATTGGAATGGATGTGGAGAAGTGCTTCTAGAGAATGGGCTGCACTAATGGTGGTAAAACATGAATGAAAAAGCATGATTTTTTTAGTCTGGCAAAATAAAGGCAGAGGGGGTGATGTGACTGCTCACTTAAATATATTAGGAGAAACAGCTACGATCAAGATCAGTTTTTAAGGTTAGGGACAATATTGACACAATAACAAGGAGAATGTAATTGTGGATGCATGTAGCCTCAAAAAGGCTACCGTATCAGAAAAATGCTACTAGCTGTCAGAGGGTGTGTCTGTCGGAGTAGTCTTCTACAAGGAGTAAAACAACCTAAAAGACCCAAATTGGCTTTCTTTAATGATGAGGGACTTGCTGCCGTTGTGCCAACATTGATATAACTGGCATGTCACTCTGAAATATTTATTGTAATTTATTTTAAATTCATCTAAAAGTTGATCATGGGATGTAATATATAAATTAAACAAAATAAATTTCCCTGGAGAACTTGCCTTCCAACAGCAAGGTATATAAAAACTGAGTATCAGGCATTATTAATTTGATTAATATATTTTCAGGATACTTCGTTACATATCTGAAAAGAAACGGTTTTGCTGCAGGTGACTCCTTTAAGGGTGAAAGAGTCTCCTTGTCTAATAGGAGAACATCAGCCCATCAGCAGAGTAACTTCAGAAGCACAGACCTGCAAAGCAATTGTTCTCACCCATTTTTCCTGTCTAGACTGACCTTCCCTACCCCTTCCTCCCAGCCAGCACAATACAGCTACATTTTGATTTTTTCTTACCAATGCAAACATATGGTTGGGCCCTCCAAGATTAAAGACAGGGCAAGTCTCACGCCTTTTACCGGACAGTAAGGACAAATCCTGGTGGCTTGAATTCTTCCTTAGAAGTTTTTTAGAAGCTTTATCTGAGCTCAGAGGCCCAGTGTACTAAGCACTGGATGAAAACACACAACTTCCCTCCAGAGAGTGAATAAGCTAACTCCCCACACCCCACACCCCCGCCCCCCAGATGAACAAAATGGGTGCAATAAAACAAAAGGAAGGAATTATTTACTCAAGCCATGCCCTGGATTAATAATAAAAAAAAAAAATCCAGGAAAGGAATGAAGGAAAAGAATTCCTACATCTCAGCCTTACATTTTATTAAATTAGTAATATTGCTTTGAATGAGCAAGGGCCTCTGGACTGTGATTAAGCAGAATCCATAGCTACATTCATAGATTCTTTATCAGCCTTTATTTACAGAGACTGCAATAGTTTATTTCCCCTTCTATCTAAACAAATACCAATAATTAAAACATTTTTTTTTAATTTTCACTTTTGACCTGTAAAATGCTCAAGAAGTTCAACAAATTAAGTAAGCTCATCAATATAAAAGAGTAGCTTAAAATCCTCTCTTAAATGATGGGGTCCCAGCATTCTTTTAGTTTGCAACTGATATCACCAGGACCTCTATAAAAAAAGGCAAATGAGTAAAAAAAACCCCTTCTTTTTCCTTTATAATATAGTGTAAAAGGAGAAAAGACAGTCAGAGTTTTGGGAGCTTTAAGATAAAATTAGGGAATAAAGCAAAGATACCAGATGCTCCATGAAAGAGAATGCATTGGTACAAGTGTCCCTGTCTCTTAATTTCTGAAGTAACTAAGGTGTCTATTACTGGCACAAAAGTAGTATGTAACTAGAGCAAGCTTAGGCAAAGTGAGATAGCATAAGAAATACAAAATTCACATTAAATCTCATGCCACATTCAGAAAGGACCAAACCAAAATAAGACCAAAAAAAAAAATAAGAAAAGGCTCCATGGGATAATAGGGGAATGACTGAAAGGGTTTGCTGGACTCCCATGTGCCTCACAGTTCTGAGGTCAGTCTATCAGTTGTGGCTGTGTAAAACAAGATTTGCTCTGTGGTGGGAATCTCGGTGGTTGCATTTTCTGCAAACTTACTGTCACATAGATTTACCCCTTCGGGTGCAACATAAATATAAAATTTTTGCCTTTGTATGATCCTTGAAGAAGATATTTCCTGATCTTGCATCAAGAAATAAGGTGGGTAGAGAGAAAACCAACAGTATGAGGAATACAAGCCTGTGTGCACTGACATGTAACAGTTCCCTGAAAAGGAAGCTGATAGCACAGTACATTTTTTTCTCTTGGGGGTAAAAAAGACAGTTACAGAGCTTTGGGGACAGGTGAAGAAAGAGCAAGATAATCAAGGGAACATCCCTTCAAAGCATGCCAATAGAAATGTGCTATTTCAAAAGAGACATGTGGAAGGGAGGAGAGGAAGCAGCGGCGAGATGGGTAACAAATCAACAAAGGACAGACTTCTGAAATTTACTGCTTTCCCTAGTGGCAGACACTTGCCAGCCATGGATCGGAAATGGCAGTAACTCACATCAGGAAACCATCTCTCCATCTGCACAGTTAACACCGGTGTGTATGGATACAGGTACGTGGCAGGAGCTTAATGGGTGGGACCATCATCAGTTGGGGCTTGGAACAAATACAGTAGCGTCTCTGGGGGTACCAAGGCCATGTTTCTGCAATTGTTGCAGAAATAGTCAAGTTCTGCATGTTCTTCACAGATGACTGTGCCAGACACCCAGGGAGAAAGGATGTGCAAACACACGGTTGTGTGTTAGGGCAGGGCTGAGACACCAATGGTGAGAAATACCATATGCGAGAGGGTACACTGTGGTGATACTCTATCATTTCCCTTTTCATGGAGACTGAAGACACCCTCCAAAAATTGGGCTACAGCTTTTCTTAATTTCTTCCCCTCTGGTTAACCTCCATCCGTTTTCAGTACTATGTACATGTGATGCTTTCTTTAAGCAAACTGGCCCTGGTAGATGCAAGAAGATCTTGCTTGCTCACACTTTCCTTCACAGGATGTGGCCTTGTAATGTTCTACGCTGGCATTTGGCTTTGGGACAGGTACTGAAAGCTCAACATTAGAGACAATGTTGGGTGAAAGTGGCGGGAAGGAGAGAAAGGTAACCACACTGCCTTGCAGTGGTAGTTCACCAGTGGCTTGATAAGAAGGAAAAAAGAAAAGGTGTCTATATCCCCAGCACAACAAATTTTACTTTGAGTGGGAAGGAGGAGGAGGGGAGACCTTGAATGAGCTGTGCTGACTGCCTTACCACATGGTGTTAGCTCTGCTATCATCTTTAGAAGCATTTTCCATGGAAGATATAATGAGATTCACATCACTACTTCACTGCTTGTGGTGTACTAAGAAGATGGCAGTATCAGAGAGGGATGAGACAGAACTGTGTTTTCCTAACATATTGTTGGAAAGAAGTGTGGATATGAAGGATGGTGGGTGGGTGGTGGAGAAATGGGAGATAAATCTTGTAAATGCTCTGTCACAACTGTAAAAATTGTATGTAATTTGATCCTTTCTGAAGATTTTTCTAATATCTAAAAAGGGGGATAATCTCCAGCTCAGCATAAAATGTTTGAGGGGATTAGTTATCCTTCTTGGTCAGAAGGATAGCGATAATTCACACTTCACAAGTCTCCCAGTAGCTAGTCTTTAATAACTTCAGTAAGGTTAATAATTATCCTATAAAATTACCTGGCACTTGAACTGGCAACCGGTTTTACTGCCTGGAGGTGACTGTTAAACAATCTGTGTCTATTGGCAAGCAGCACTGCACGTATACCCTTGCAAACCCCTTCCCCCATGATGGGTATGTGAAATTGCATGGCACATTCACCACACTGATTACTTATTTTTTGTATCCTGCCTGTGTTCAACACCTCAGATACCAGAGAATATATGAAGTGTGTCCTCCAAGGCAACATCCACTCCAGCTTGGCACCACAAACAGAAATAGGTCATTGGTACCTGTGACTTTGACAAAGGCAGATGAGGGCAAACAATGTAAACCTGGGCTTTAAATCATAGCCATAAGGGAGACATTTATCACTGCTGCTTTAGTCATCTCTGTGCTATGCCTTGGTTCAAAACCTGCTTTTGACATGTCCCAGAAGTGAGCATATGCTGTGTGTTGTTCAATCTTGATCATTTTGCCACAGAAGCCAATGGCAGGAGCATTTGGTGAGAATGTGCACGGGATTTGCATGAGGCAGATAAGATATTATCTAGACAATTGTTTTATTTGAGAGGTTTAGACGTATTCTGAAAGAGGCATTCATTATTAGTGATGGTGTGACTAACATTGGTTTGCTTTTATTAGGTAGGAAGACCATGATTTGATTTTGAATAAATTGGTCAGTGCTGCTCAGGCAGGTGGTAAATCCCACCTCCCCACACATCCAGTGGCAAAACCATGAATGCAGATAGTTCACATATTCAACTTATTTTCCACAGGCTGAAATCTGAGTGTGCTGATTCCTGATCTCCCTTCTGGTATGGAGATTTCTGCTCACCACAGGCTGTTTCCACATTCGGCTTATCTCTGTAAGATGAGATCTCTCAGCATCAGAGAATGCTTGGGGCTGACCTTTGCAAAACAGGAATCAAGCTGATAAGCCATCTCAATTTTGGTGATTGTGGCTTCCTTGCTACATTCAATTTCCAGATATAGGGTCATTGTTCCAGTGGATTCAAAAGAACAGGAAAGAAGAGAGAACAACTCCAGTGAACCTCATCATTTCTGAGTACCCAGTGGGAAAAATCTGCCTGCAGGGAATATTAGCTGATAGCAGCACAGACTCTTGTAGATAGTGACAAGTGGAAAGGATGAGCTAATTCTCAGAATATTTGCTATATTTTATTGTCATTGCTGCGCATTTATGAAGGACCTATTTACTGATGTGGTTCTCAAACCTGCAGGCAAATGTACATTGACATATGGTGATAATGTGTGGTCACATCCCTGTGCTCATGTAAATCCAGGTCCAGGACCAGGATTATAGCCAAGGGATGAGCTATACCCTTCAAGATGTTGGCTGACTGATGTGAAGAGTTACAAACAGGACTCATATGCATTTTAATCTGGAACTGCGTGTCAAAACACAGTGTTTGGAGGAATTTTGAATTCAAGCTTTTTATTTGGATGTAGCCCTAATTTTTAATGCCAGGCCACAAAAAAGACCTGTTTCTCTTGCCCATTGCCAGGATAAAACCAATCCAGTGCTGTCTACCTCTGAAATGTAGCTTGCAAAGGAGACTGCAAAAGAAACAGAGGCTAAATTAAACACAATCATTTGCCCCAGGTGGATTCTTTGCCTGCTGTAGGAATGCAATGGAGCTGGGTGACACATGTCTTTGTGGCATGAATACTTTTAGCATTAATTAGAGCTAAAATGTCAGTAGCAATTAAACAATATTAGTCTACAAAATTAGGGTAAAAGGGCTTGAGTGCTCAAGGCTGCTAAAGTTGCACAGGTACAACAAAACATTTATGTATTTCCCTTGTAAATCTTCACATATATGAAGACAGGCTCCTCGTACAAGGTTGACCGAGCCTGAATCAGCAAATTACTATATACTTGCCTCTGTGTGTAGAGATAGTCACATTTTGAAAATTTACACCTGAAATGAGTTTCCTTGCTTTTATTTATTTAACTTAGAGATTTTTTGTGTCAACTTTTAGTGCTTCTCCTGTCTACGACATTCTTGGTAGAAACTTTTTTTCATTGCACAAATGATTTTTCTTGTGCAAAAGTTTTCCTTGTTAAAAAGTGATTGAGGGAGAGTTTCAATGGTAAATTTGGAGTTTGAATATGTATGGAATTCAGCTGCCTGCAGGGGATTTTCTGTAGTCTATAGGATGATGGGGACAGGCAGGTTGGCCGCTATTCCCAGCTTTCTAGGTAGTCTGTTGTGTGATTGCAGGAAAGCCCACTGAAAATCTCTGTTCCTCAGTTTACTTATAATGGAAGAAGAAGGACATCTCCTTTTGTCTGGGGCTATGCAAGCACCCAGGAAATTCATGATAACACCTCCAGCTTGAAAAGTGTCTTGGCTTGATTTTGCTGTCTTGTCATCAGAAACCTCAGAACTGAACAGTTTTGAGCCCTCCAAGACCTAAATATTATTATGGCCTAACAGAAGTAAGGACAGTTCAAACAAAGCCCTAACTAAAAGTTTTACTATTTGGCTTTGTACCCAACACAGTCAGTAATCTTTTAGAAATGTATTGCTTGTCACCCCTCGCTTCTTAATTAAAAAGAATGTCAGGCATTTCTGAAAAGACAGTGGGTGAGTTGTCAAATGTAACAAAGAGAGAAAATAATTTCAGAAAGAAAGAAAGTCTATGTAAATTATAATACCTATCCTTTTCTACACTAAACAACAGCTATGATCATTTTAAGTGATTTTTGTATGGCTTTCTAAAATGAAATGTGATTCTCTTGTTCATTCTCTGGCAATATGCCCTGAAATATTCCATTAAGTGTTTTCAATTACATGCCAGTCCCAATAGGATCTCAGTAAGAGGTTTTAAAAAGGTATCTTATCTAGTACATTATCTAATGCAGTTTGAATGCTATCAATGTTGCAATAAATAAAAATAAAGTAATATAAAAAAACCTCTTATAGCTTTGAGTCAATAGACTAGGTGGCAGCTGAGGAGATGTACATATGCACCCTTCTCCTTAAAAAAAGGTTTCAGGACTCGGCACCGGAACAAGATTTTTATTTAATATCTCATTTCCACTGCCTTGTATCAAAGTCTATTTCAGGAATAAAACCAAAATGAAACCTAAACTACATTATTACTTCTGAAAGCTTAGATGAGTGTATTTTTGAAACATATGGAGGTACATTATCTGTATTATGATACAAATTACTGCTCAAAGGCTGCGTGGAAGAGGCTGCTGAGAGATGTAACAAACAGCACACTTGAATGCTTTGATTTTCCATGCAGCGCCAGAGCAGAAGTGAGTGTGCACATGCGTGTGCCTCCACGTCTGCACGTGCTAATGTGCTGGCCATTTGTACTGCTACCTGTGGAGCTGATCATGTTGTTCATTCTAGCTAATTCATTGGATAAATTTGTCCCAATCCTTTAAACACTTGAGCACGTACATCATTTTACTGATACGAAGTCTCATATTTTAGCAAAGGAAACTTCTTTATCAATGTAAACTATTCACAAGATCAGAGTTTTGAACCTGTTTTTATTTATTACTCTAAACTTCTCACAGCAACCATGACGTTTGGCGTGACTACCTGTTTGGTTCTACTGGTGGCTGGAATGGAGATGTGGAAGAGCTCATGTAATACCACATGGCATTCTCTGACTTGATGGCTTGAACATCTAAACACCAGTAGGAATTCCCCTTAAAATGGTTATTTTTAAAACCCCATAATAATCTTGCATAGGAACAGTGGGAACAAACAAGCCAACTCATTTTCAGATGGGACTTAATTGCTTATGAATGTAATTGTGTGATATGGTGGTAGTAGGTATGTTGACTGTAGTTCCTTCCTGGGCCCATGATTTATACCTCTACCAGGATCCTAGGATAAAGTTGGTCTCCTCTGCCTTTCTCATGGCCTGGCTGTGATCCTTCAAAGTTCATAGTCACAACCCTTCGTCCTGGGAGCCCCGTAGCCTTCACAGTGAGAAGCTGTGGAAAACCATCATTGTTTTAATATTTGATGACAGGCTGGCTGTTGGGAAATGAAGGTAAAGAAAGGAGAGCTCCATCACTGTCCAATTTGCTTGGTTGCAAGCTTCTTAGGTTCGTGTCGTATTTTAATAAAGATTTATAACATGCTGACTGGCTAAGGCCCCAGGGTTGCTAGAAGTAAAGGGAGGGGGGAGGGAACAAAAACGGCTAATAGAAATGTAACATTACGTTATGATAATTAGCATGAAATGTGAAGATTTTTATAAATTGCTTATCTGTTTTAATTATTCTTGAGACATCTGTAATATTAATGCTCGGATAAAGAACAGTTAATTGGAAAATAAATGAGAGATCTAAATGTATTTTTTCCCCCTGCGTGTATCAAGGGAAGCCTGGATATTAAATCTTGAACTTCCAAATTCTTGTTGTTATATTGTAGAAATGTATAAATTAATCAAACATTTATTATATAAACCAAGCCTTGTCAAATCCCAATTCTGATGGATTAACAAGTGAAGGTGTCCTAATGCCGTAAAACCAGTGCGGTTTGTTTCATTTTTTTTAAACAATTCCTTTGTCACCACCAACACTAGCAAAATCTATCTGTAAGTAAGTTTTCTCTAAATGCCATTTCCCTTCTTTTCCTCTCCCTCTGCATTTTTCACAAATGTGAATTTCCCATACAGAAAACAGCATGTTTTAAGCATGAACGAAATTACTATAGGATGACGGTAATTTTCCATTAAGTCTTCTTGGGAGCCACTACAAAGCAAAACTATATGTATGTTTCCACTGTCTGCATATATTAATGTGTTATGTATGTACATGCATGCTTCACTGTTGAAGAATAAATGCAAAAAACAATTAACCGTATGGGTAGCCAGAGAGATAAAATTGAAAAGATATGAGGAGAATAAAACCCGAGAAGTGTAGCAGATACAGAGGTAAACATCTTTAAATCAAAAGTAGGACTTAGAGTTTCTGCTCTGCTGCAGTTTCATGTTTATTAAAAGGATTTATCCTGGAATCATCAAGACTGAGGCCACTAGCTGTTCAGTTCTCCTCCATTTATCTTATTGATTTCCAGGTTATGAGGATTACAAAATCCAGTCATGCAAACCCACCTCCAAAGCATTTTGCAGACTCCATGAAAAACACATTCTGCAAAGACCATGGAGTTCACTCTTCCTTCTCTCCTGCTTCCAACTCTCCCCTCCCCTCTAATTTTCCTTGCACTACAATGAGTGCACAGCTAATGCTAATCAGGTAATATCTCTCTTACATAAACACTATTGTTTCTTCTGTGAATTTCTTTCCCTCTTTTTTTTTTTTTCTTTTCTTTTTTTTTTTCCCCAGGGTGGAGAAGGTCAGATAGATAGAGAAAATCCTCAGAAGAGCAGAGAGGTTAACATAGAGCTTAATGTATTTGCTAATATATATGGAGCCTATTAACTAAAGGATGCATAACTGCTTATCACTCAAGTGTGAGTTCTGCTTTTAGACTGACATATTCCTGAGCTTTGTTTTAGAAACAGCCTTCCTTTGTGGGTCATCTTAAAGGAGAAGCCCAGTCACCATGAAGCTAACTGGTCTTAAAAGAAGGGGGTACATACCATATTTTGGACTGGTGAGGTGACACTGGTTAGTGTTGAAATGTGAGTTTCTCCTATATTTCCCTATTTATGCCCTTGCCGCAACATGAGGAATTGCCTTCAGTGAGACTAATGTAGTTTGCCCTCTGTATGCCTCGGTGATTTGAGGCTCAATACACTGATATAGATGTTTTCCTATTGATATTAGTGGAGGGCTCCGTAAGGTTACAACAGTTTCACCCCCACTGAAAGGACCAGTGAAATTGGTAGACCTGTTTCAGACCTCACTAGGAGGAGACACATGAAAGTACCAGACATGAACAGTGAGCTAAATGAGGTAGCAATGGGGTCATGCCTGACTTCTGGAGAGACAGAGGACATTGCTTGGACTTGCAGGGTTATACAGGGACATGTAGAGAAGACTGAGCTTGGGAGAGACTCACTCCTTCACCACAAAACCAGGAACTGATACTGCTGGGACACAAATATGCTCTCTGGTGCTTGAGCTTCTGTGGAAGGAGATAGATGGCCACTTGTGTGTGCCTGTGTCGCAGGCTACCCCTAGAAGAGCATTCATGGCCAGTTTCTGACCCCCAGCCGAACTCAATTTGATGTTGCAGCTCATCCAGCCCCGCTAATTCATCTCGTGTTCAAATTCCCACCTCCATCAATATCCACTTTTTATCAGCAGCTACTCTGAGCAGGCCCTGCCTGTCTTACAGATTCCCCAGGCTGCTTTTGTTTACTGTTCTTCTTAAGGACAAATATAATTATAGTTAGCACATTAATAACGTTATGGCTAAAGAAGCAGCACTCCTTAACTATGGTATAACTGAAACCAATTATTGCGTGCTGGGCACTCATCCTGGAAGTGTTAGGGCACATAACTCACAATTTTATGACATTGTTGTAGCAGTTATTTTTCATTTTATTGGTCAAGCACAAAATTCTGGTTATTTATATTATTGTTTTCTCTTTTGCTTAATACAGTCACTTATGTTGTAAACTAATACTGGGGGAGGGCTGAATAAGGGGTATTGTTCATGCAATTAATTGAGGAATAATGAAAGATTTATTATGGGAAATGAAGGAGAATAATAAAGTCATATTTACTAATGTTATGTAGTTGGCATTCCTATCTCTAGCACACCTGTTAAAACCTAATGGATGTGTTTTATGTATGTTATTTATGTAGCAGGTTTTTTTCACTTAACAAATGGCAAATACCATAAAGAGATGATTCCCCTAAACTGAAATCCGGTAAAAAAGAGTTACTAAGACCAGTTGCTTAATGGGACCTTTGTTGACCTTCATTTTCCAGTGTTATATGAAATGGGCCACTTTACATTCCAGGTAAGAATAATAAAGCTCCACATCTGAGGGAGGACTTGG
This sequence comes from Aramus guarauna, assembly GCA_013400195.1. Classification (NCBI taxonomy): domain Eukaryota; kingdom Metazoa; phylum Chordata; class Aves; order Gruiformes; family Aramidae; genus Aramus; species Aramus guarauna. The sequence goes on from VXBL01004481.1 coordinate 642,718, forward strand.
AAATTATATGGAGTGAATGTATCTCCTTCCAGTTTTCTGCTGCCTTTCTGTTTGGGTACATCCTCAGGGTGAGATGCACCATGACTGGACCCCCGTGACAGAAATGAATTCTGACTCATGGCGAGGGGCTACTTCAGACACTCGGGAGGTGCCTGGGAAGATGTTTGATAGGATGTTTGGGCTTTGTGTGGGAAGAAACCAGATCAATAAAAGAGGCCCACAAAAAAATCCCCCGTGCATGTTGTTTTAACTTGTGGATGCAGTCAATGCTCAGAGGCAATCTGGCTTCCCCCAACCCGCTTGGCATTATGGCTTGGAAAGTGGGCAGTGATCAAGGCAGAGGGGTAGAGGGAGAACCCATCGTTCGTGGTATTTTTGTATGCTGAATGCATCCATAGGCACCTGACAGAGAAGTGTGGTTTAATAAGTAGTGCAAAACAGAAGACACTGTATGTACAGACCTAATGCAGCAGGGGAGACACATTTTGAATATTGTTATTAGTTAAATCCAAAGCATCTGAGCAAGAAAGCAAAATTAAGATTGCAATTTAATGGAATAGTGAGAGAGGCATTACCTAGATAGATATTTGAATAAAAAATGCAAATAAGTGGGAGATTTGAGCAGTGGTTTATGAAACTGCATTCTTCCTTTTTTCCATGTGGCTACTTTTGGTTTGCCTGCCTGCCTTTTTGCAGGGTTAGCCTAATTATTTTTATTCCCATGGGTAAGATATTGTAAATGCACAGAGAGGATGTAGCACAGACCATGTGTGTATGTTTGCTTGTGCACAGAAATATACATGAATTCACTCATGTATACATATGTATGACCTCTTTATGTTTGTGTTTATGTACATATGCATACACTCAGTACAACCAATATTTTAAGCCACTAAAGATTTGTTTTAAGCACACATATTTCCAGAATGCTTCCTTCGGCTATCAGCCACAGTAGTAAGCCTTCCTCTCCCTGCTCTGTTCTGATAAAGCTGCCCTACCATCACTGACCTGAAATCTCAGCAAGCTGATGGCTAGATCTTGTTTCTGATATGCATTTTGATGAGCCTTCAGTACAAATCCAATCTGGGTTGCAAGCTAGCTGATGCATGGCTGGCCTTCTGTTCTTTATTTAACACAACTATATTTTTCTCATTCCATATACCAAATTCTGTTTAAGGGTCTCTGTTCAGCCTAAATTTGAAAATAAAATATACTTCAGCTGATATGAGGAATCTGTACACAAGACCAAGCGAAAAGAAAGAGCTGCACACGTTTTCGGCCATAATTTAGTACACAGATGGTAACGATAGGAGGTGTTGGTTGCAAGAAATGAGTTGTTCGGGAAGATTTGCTCAGCTGAATTTTGATTTTGTTTCCAGCAGACCTCCTCACATGGTATTGTTTATGCAAATATACCCTCTTTTCAAAAAGCGTCTGGCTTCAGAAAACCCCTGGCAGTAGAGCACAAAAGCTAAGTTGTACAGCAGCTAGCAGACCTGAAAAGACAGGCTGAATGGAGCAATGGATGCAATATGCAGGCAGCCAGACAAACAGAAGAACCATTCTTTTCTGGGTACCAGTGGTGTGTGGAGAAGGCAGCCTACCCCAGAGGGAGACAGAAAAGGCCCTGAGAGGGGGGTAACCACCCTGCTCCTATAGAAAAAAATAAAAGGCTAAAAGGACCAGAGCCAAGCATTATAGATGCAACTATGGTTAAGACATAAAACTGCTTTAACCCACTTTTAGGACCTTGTGTGGTGTTGCTAACTTTGCCAAGGGAAAATTAATCAGAAAGCAAATCTAAGTTGCTTATAGGTAGGAAAGATGAAAATAAGGAAAGTAAAAATTGTTACAGTAACTTTCTAACCTCTAGGAAAGAATGGAGAGGTTTTCTTTTTGCTGTTAGCTTTAGCAAATAAGGACACGGGCATATATTTTTCCAGCAGCAAACATTTAGCTGAGATGCAGTATCTGTACACAAATACAATTACCTGCGGTCACATATGGACAGAGAGAGCAAGCAAGCACTAGCACGAGGATGTTACATTGTGCAATATGCTCATAACAGCAAATACTAAAGTTTCTTAATGCAATTTAATTATATGTGTGCTTTTCACCCAGCAAGTGTTTTATTTCTGCTTGTAATCTAAAAGCTTGCTAGAATCCAGCTATTATGTAGTTGAAAACAACATATATATATATATATATATATATATTTCGCTCTTATAACTTCAGCATTCCCACATTATTTGACAAAACCACTGGTTTCGGTGTCCAATATCTTTCTATGTCTCCTTAAATATTTGAGATAATACTTCACACCCACGCACCCCTGGTTTTTAAAGAAAAAGCTGTTAGTTTTCTAACATTTTCATGTTCTGCATCTATTTTCCCAAGTGCTGCATATAAGTACAGCAGGTGTGTTTAGCACACAAAACACAACCTTAGAAACTTCCAATATCATGTTGTATGCATAACTGCAAATTCAACTGTAGATGCATTTAATCTATTTTGCTTGGTGTTTTCAAAGGATTTCATATGTTATGAAGAAACCATCAGCTCTGTTAAGTGAATTTTTTGTCAGGTCATTCCTATGTTGAATATATGAATAATGTATTTTTAATTTTAGTATTGCTGGATGCTCGTCTTTTAAATGAAAGAACAAGTCTAGAATGGTTGTTTTAAAGGGCAGTCAGAGATAGCATGAACAGCACAGAGAAAGCATCTTGAATTGCAGTTGTGCAAAATCTGCTCATGAATTCAACCTTGTATCTTATTCTTTTTATGCCAGAAAATCTGAAAACTGAGTACAAGAGAGGATGGCATCATCTGCATTTCAGTGGCCTGCCTTCAATATAAACCCTATCTTCTTATCTCTCTTTTTTGTCCCCCTACAAGAACAGTAGCAGAGACAAGGCTTTTTTTTTTGGAGGGTTTGGTGTTAGAGTGAGGGGTTATTTGCCATCTGCCATCAGCCTGTAGTTTGCATATCAATAAAAAAAATTAATAAACTAATTTCAGGCATATATGATACAGTTAATGTGGAAGGGCTATTGTTAGGGGAGAAATAGTATATTCTTATCAGTGGCTTTAAACAGCTATTCATCATTTCTAAAGGGCAATTATTCGGAATCTATTAAACTAGAATTCATAATACCCTTGCATACTGAATTTTAAATAGAAATCTGTATTTAGATGAAGGAATACATTAGTATAAGTCATTAGAGCACTGAGAATCCATGACTTGTTCATTTTTCACTCTTTTTTTTTTTTTTTTTTCTAGAGAATATGAAGTACCAAGGATCTTAGCATTTAAATAAAACTTCCCAAAGTCTGCCCTTTTGGGGAAGAGTTTTGGAGAACAGAATATTCAACAGTTTATTCATTTTGTTTCAGATGTTGCAAATTTCTGCTAAAAAAATAAACTGTCCAGGAAAAATGTTTCAGTAAGCAAACAGAAGATATGTAGCTAGGTAGACAGACAGACAGACAGACAGATGGGTGCATCTGTATCTAGCTGTTTGGCACTCTAGAGATAAAGGATTTGATTCCAAAACATTTGCTCAGGTTAGTAAGAAAACCCATCAAAGGACAGGGGACAGATATTTCTTGTCAAATGTTTTCTAATGTGTGTTTCATTTTAATGTGCTGGATATTCAAAGTTGTTTTTACAAGGCTAGATATCAATGAATAAAAATAATTGATTCAAAAAATGTAGTAGAAAATGATAACAGGACTGGAAAATAGAAACTGTTAATCAGCTCAGTAAATGCTAATGAATCTTCTACCAGGAGGCTCACAAACAAGTAAAGCAAGGAAAAAAATCCAAGACCCAATAGAGATAAATAGATAAGCTAAAAATCACCATCACATACTGCACATATTTTCACATTAAGTCTGGTTTAAGAGATAAAAATGCACAGCATATGGATACCTTGCATCTGCTTTGGAACTACATGAACACCATTTGCTCCAGCAAACACACTGTTAAAACATCGCTTCTCACAGGAAGCCGTTCAACACACACATGCACACACATATGCCTGTGCACATGCATATGTGTGTGTGTGCACGCACACGCACACACCTTTGTACCAAGAAATTTCCCAGCAAGAGAGTTAGTCTACTGAATTTTATATATAGTAAGCAATTAACCAATAGCATGAGAATACGAGCTCCAGATCTTCTGCTCTTCAGGGTCTTGCTAGTCATTAATATATAGCCACAATAAAATAACTGTAAAGGTCAAGCTTCAGCCTGATGCTTTCTCATCTTTGCGAGGATGGTATCGTCACTCTGTTTCTGCAGAAACAGAAAGAAATTACACACAAACAGGAAGGTATTAAATAAGCTTTCTGGGCTCCTTGTTGCAGCACTGCGGATGGGTGGAGAGGACAGAAGTTGCATATTTCATGCCATGGGTGGGCACCATCCCCACCAGACCTCCCACAGGGAGAACAGGACTCCCCCATGGGACCAAGGAACTGCCATCGCCTTGGAGCATTTTAGTGTAGAGGGAGGAAGGAACTGAAACTGAGGAAAATTTTTGAGGGGAAAAAACCAAGCAGTTAATTAATGACAAGGATTTTTTATTGCCTTGTTAATATAGGTCTTCATTATGGCTTTAGAAAGGGAGACTTGTCACTCTGCTTCTGTGGTTTTTGGTTGGGCAGAGGATGCTAGACGCTCTCAAGCAAGAATGCATTTTGTTTTGCAAAGAACTTTCCTGAACTGATTTTCCATGCTGACGTCTATGTTCTTATTTGCTGTAGAAAGCAGAAGGCCATCAACGTATTTCGAGGTGCAGAACTGTGTTAGCTGTCTTGCAAGAGCATTCATATCATAAACTAGACCTCAGATAAACTAGATTTCACTAGGTCAGGCTCCCTACACCTGGGCTTGTGCTATATTCAGCCACTTGTTAGCCTGTTTGTGATGCTATTACTGATGCATGACACATGATTACATGATATATTAATCTAAGCCACGACTTGTGTACACAAGAAACTTGCATGGACTTGGCATAAATGGGTCTCAGAAGTATTTCATGAGGCACGTGATCTAGCAGGTACAGACTGACTACATTTGAGCTTTTTCAGTTTGATCATGGTAATGGGCAGATGTACATTAATCACCATCGCAAACTCAAAATAATATGACTATGCTTAAATGCCAGTGAAATAAATTTAGGTTTAAATTTATTATACAACATATGCCCCATACTTAAGAGAAAACAGACACAGTGGGCCTGTGATTCTTTTCTCCTTGTACTATCCCACATCAGGACGGACCCAGTTCAAGTGATATGCGATAATAGGGAAAGTCAGGAAGATTGTTTGGATCTATGCATCTAACTTAAACCTGATGCAAAATCCCTACTTAGTTTTCAGCATGGCTTCTTTAGGTTTCTCCTAACTTGCTGAAAAGAAGCAAATTTTAAATAATGTCAAACTAATCCAAAACACATTGTTTGGTGTAGCAGCAGTTGCAGCAGTTTTAAAAATGGACTTTTAGTTAAACAGACAGAAAGGGAAGGAAGATTTAGAGGGGAGTCTTTGGTCTAAATGACTTACCTGGAAGCCAAGCAACAAGATATTGGATAAGATAATTAAATTGTGGATGAAAAAACACTGAAAGGGGTAGACACTCCTGCCCTGCTCCAGCAAAGCAGCTGAGTGTTCAACCTGAGAGCACAAGAACAATCTTCATGTGGCTTAAATTTAGGCATGTGCATAAGAAGCACTTGCAGAACTGGGTCCAGAGTGCTCATCTCTTTACAAAATCAATGCTGGTATGAGTGGCTTGAGATCAGGTCAATATCATTACTAGCTCTCAATCCTAATTAGAAAACTTAAAGAACAGTTCAGATTGCAAAAGAATTTACGTTCATATTTTAAATGTACACTTGAAACACATCCAGAGAGCCTTGTTCTCCATTAATTGTCATCTTGTTAAGTTTAATACGTTAATGGCTTCTCTGTCTTGTGCAGTGTTCAGCACATCAGAGAGAATATCACCACAGAACTGTCTACCCTGTCAGCAGTACAAGTTGCAGAATGAATTGCTACTGAATCTAAATTTAGGTACCAGGAGAGGATACGCTGAGCAAGTGAAAACATAGAAGCAAAGTGACATGCCATGGCTTTGTGGATATGCGGATACAAGCAATCACAACTTAACAGACACGGGTAAGCTGGTGAATAGACAGAGGTCCCGCACCTGATCATGATTTGCCCAAAGATCAAGGATCTAAATACACCTGATCTAACACAAGGAATAATCAAATTGTCAAGTGAACTTGAACACCAATCAAGAAACCTCTCTGTATTAAAAAAGAGGCTTCGGAAGATAAATGGCATGTCCACTTGTACTTAAGCGCTAAAGAGTGAAAGGAATGGCTTTCTAGTAGTGGAAGGTAATAAAAAAGGAATATGCCTTCTCCCTACTCATGCACTTTTATTCCAGCTCCAGCTAAATTTATGTATGTATACATGCATATTTTTTTTTTCCCCAGAGAAATAAGTCATCCTAGTTAAGGCACAGTTGAGAGGTACTGGTTTCCTCTTCACTTTACCCAGTTTCACACAGGAATCCCTGCCTGCAGATCACACAGCACAGAGGACTGCTGAGTGACAGAGGCCATTCTCTACCAACAGCAGCATCAGGAGCGGCTGCACTGTGCAGAAAAGGTACTCACTCCCTCCCCTCCCTGATTTTGGGACCTTATTTCTAGAGAGTTCATTGAAAGGATTATGTGAGTGGCAGAGGTGTAAAACTCTACCTAAATTCAAGGAGATGTTGTGTTTCACTAAGTAACCCCCCTTCCATCCTCCTCCAAGCCCAAGAAGTAAGGATATAGCAGCCTAACAGACTGCATTTTTATTGTACCATCTCTCAAACACTTGTAAGGAGAAGCAGCTGTGGCATAATTAATACATGAGATAGCCAAAGATATTGTTGAATTGTTAAATTGAAGTATAAACTGCAGTTAAAATATTTTTAGTGCCTCGGTCTTTATCATTGTATAATCATGATCAGCTGTTTTGGATAAACAATAGAAAAAGGACTATAAGTCTTAGTGAAATTTACAGTGAATAATATAATTCAGCATAGAGTTTTCCCCTGTTCATGGAATTGTAATAATCGATACTATATTACATTATTGCTGGAGTGCATAGTGGCACTTACTCTTTGCCACATTAAAGATATTTGGCAGAATAGTTAAGGTTACTCAAGTAATTTTCTTCCAAATTTTTGGGTTCCCTATGGAAGTCTTTGCCGGGATTGTAGGAAGCGTTGCTCTGTACATTTTCTTTTTGTTGAAAATCGTAATATATTCATTAGGAAAAAAACAAAACCCAAAACCATCAACAACAGAAAGAATAACAAACTTTTACTAACAAGAATGGCCCCTATACCCAGACAGATGGTTTTGCCTTTTGATATTGAATATTGATATAATTGTATTGGAAGTAGCATACCACTACTGGCTCATGTTCCTTTTGTGGAAGGAGATGCATGAGTAGTCATCTGTAATTGAAACCAGCGGGAATCTTTGCAAGTGTCTTCACAAAGACATGGATCAGGCTGATAACGTGGTACAAAGCACCTTCTTTCCTTGCTGACTTTGGAGAATTCATTTCAGATGCTTTAAGTGCTGTGTTTTTCAGATGGCAAATGTTTGCATTATGCTAAACCTTGCATGCAAATCATCTTACTAAATTGATCATCTGCAGTATGATCTGATATTAGGTCTGATGTGTTTGACATGCACTGTACTCAATGAGAATGAACATATTGTTCCATAGCACAAGCCTCGGTAGGTCGCATGCATTGTAGGTAAGCCAGAAAAATGTATGGCTCTTGGGACCTATTTTTGCCCAGGAAATCTCAGATGGAAATCTGTGAGCCTTACTTGAAATTAAGGGAGGGCAATCAGAGCAATTGCGAGGCCACTTCTTTCAAATTTACTTTTGTAGCACCACTAAAAAAGAACTTTTTCCCTTAATACAGGCGAGGTTGGATAGTCAGTGTAGTCGCTGAAGCGAGAATGAAGCAAAGCTATCCTTCAAGACACTGAAGCAAAGGTTTTGGTTGAGTCAATGTTTTTCTAAATACATTCAGAAAGATATACAACCCAAATGTCTATTTAGCAGAATGGATCTTGTTAGTGTCAATAGCTAAACACCTATGGACAATGCTTAATTTTTAAGAGATTTTGCTTTATCAAAAGTAGGTGAACAGAGGTTTCAAGTAGTAATTACAATCATAAAAAAAAAAGGAGAAGCAGAAAGGGCAGACCATTCTTTACGCCATGTATGATAAGAAAACAGGCACCTACAAGGAGTTATGACTTGTTACGGAGTAGGAGACACTTGAAATTTTTATGAAGAGCTGTGTGAGAAAACAACAAAGGCAGATAAGATCCTCCATTATTAACTAATGCAATCATATGAATTTCAGTGTGCAGCATGCACACTACAGATAGTCATGGTTTATTGTTACAGTGAATTAATAACATTGTCACAATGGATAACATCACATATACTGGCTATCCGAGCAATAGGAAAACCATTAGAGTTTCACAATAACAGAGCAACTTTGAAATAAAAAATACAAACCCAAAACCAAACCCAAACCAGAAAAACCAAACCCGCCACAATCAAGATAAATTCTTTCTTGAGTGGTGAGCAGCGTAACCTTGGTCTACTGCAGCAGATGAAAGAGCACTCAGAGTGCATTGCCTGTTTGTAGGACACACATGCTATGCATGTATATTATAGACAATTTTAATCTTGCTGATTGAATTTAGCATGGATACTAAGAAGCAAACTCATCACCTTTTGTGCACTTCATATTTTCAGTGGAAGAATCACTAGCTAGTGCAATATCTCCTCCTCTTCCAATAAAATAAAAAATCATGGTGCCACTCCATAGGCTTTAGCTTATCAGTGCCTACAAAACTAACCACCATTTGGTTTGTCTTTCCTCATCACCTCCAAAACAGATCTTCCAAAGCTGTGTCTTTCAAGGATACAGATACTCTTTCAAATATCAAAAATATTATTTCGCAAAGAATAGCCTAGATTCCTCTCCACCACTTACAAATTGGTGAGAAAAAGTTAGTTAATGTAATAGAATTTAAGGACTGTTTAGTCAATTGAGGGACTTGCAATCCACACCAGACACGTAGCATTTATGGATTCTTTACATAGGTGGGAGAAAAGCAGGTTTTTTCACTTTTTTTTTTTTGGGGGGGGGGAGGAATGAAAATGAGCGTTTTCTAGCAAATTGTTTATTGAAATTAAACTTTAATTAGTATTTCAAGAAGAGGGAAAGGACTTAAAATAATGTACTTAGTCCATAAGAGTTACTACTTGGTATAGTTATATTGATAATTATAAATGCTTTCAAGCAATAATAAACATATTCAGCAGTACTGAAATGAATTCAGCATTATATTGCTGTGCACACTGAATGCATCCTAAGGGGATTACATTCTTTGTTTGTTGATACATCGTTCACATACATATCATTAAAATGCTGAAAATACCTGAAATACATACACATACTGACCTGGGAGCAAGAAATTCAGGACTTGTACAGGTATAGGTGGCATGTAAGCAGGATTTAAAGTTGGAATTCAGACACAAACTCCACATATTTATTAAAAAAAAACATGTCCTGGAATACTAATATGACATCATCATGGTTTTGCCACAGAGACTGTGGAATCCTCATCCTTGGAGAATTTCAAAGCTCATCTGAGCAAAGCTCTGAGCAACCTCCTCTAAGTTTGAAGACAGCCCTTCTTGGAGCAGGTGGGTGGACTAGATGATCTCCAGAGTTCCTTTCCAGCTTCATCTATTCTATTATTCACTAGCAATTAACCCAATACAATATTAAGAAACAATCGTAAATTCAGTAAATTCAGTATATAAACCTACAATATAAAAGAATCAAAAGAATCAGATTCTGTATGTTCTGAAATACAATGCCTCGCTTCAAAATATTTTGTAATTATAGAACTAATATGATGGATTTAAATGGATAAGCAGTAATATGACTTTACACATTTCTAAAAATGAACTCACTGTTCTCATTGACAGAAAATATTTCGTATAAAACCTTCTAAACCACATCCTCTAGTCCTCTGCTTTTTCTATACCAGACCTCAAAAATTTTTTTTCTGTATAGTTTCAGTTGTTTTCTTTCCTGAACCTTATGTCTCTTATTAACACCATCTTATAATAACACTGAATTTGATCCAATATTACACAGACTACTTTACAAAATACATTCTTTTGTACTCTTACAAGTAAATAAAATGTGTCCCTTTCCCTGTGAAACACATGAATTATACATTTCCCATTGTTTTGTTTCTTTGTGGAAAACTTTATGAAAAAAATTAATTCCTATGAATATCTTGACTTCACTGCATTAAAAAATGCTATTGGTTTAGGTAATAGAATCTGCAGCACTGAATTAAGAATATTCCCCATAGAAATCACTTGCTCTCATTGCACTGAAGAAAAAACAAAATCATCAAGCCCCTTTACTGCCAAGGGTGCTTGCAATCTCCAAAGACACATTTTTATTAATAATTTTCAAACTCTGACAAAGACTGCAACTTCCCTTTGGTGTTCTTTAGTAAATAATAAATTATTTTTCTTTTCAGAAGATTCAGAATATTTCCATAGATGTTTAAAGTGTATTATATCCATATGAAATTATATGGCCATTAAAGATGTTCAAAGAATGTAAACACGTTAGGTAAAGAAATCCCATATAATCCCTATTGATAGGGAAAAGTACAGTGGATTTTTAAAATCTGAATTTACCTTTTATGCCCTGTGCACAGGATGTGAGATGCCCTGGATACAGCCCCAAATGAAATATTTGTATTATAGCTGACTTCTTATGCAAAATTGATGAAAACAACAAGCTTTCCATTTATTTACTCGTTTATGTATTTTAAGACATTTTACTGAAGGCTTATCAGTCTGTCCATAAGCCCTGCTGGATACTGAGCAACACTCAAGTGTTCTTTTCTAAGATGTGGTACAACCTTCATAATACTGTCTATTATTATTATTAATGTTCAGAAAAGCCTGTATTGTATTTTTGTAGCAAACAATTTGTTTTGCAGTCTGTCTTTCAATTGAAATATTCACGAAGAACAAATAATAACCATCCCAATGAGGCCAAGTAAACCTAACGCAAATGAAAAGATGTAAACAGCTGCAGTCTCTCTTTTTGCCTTTCAGTGGGTCTAGAACTGCCATCATGCACATAGTGCTTCTGTTTAACTGGTTGGCTGAGAAAGCAACCAAGTATCTACATGATCTTTGAGATATGATGGTATCTAATGTGAAGTCAAGGCCATATCAAAAAGAAATCCCCTATTGTGTGGCAAATTTGAAAGCAACACATGCTGCTGCAGGATATTCATACTACTTAGGGTGAAAACCATTATTGTTACAGTTAATTAATTCACCTTGCGGCATGCCAGTAAATATTTCAGTAACTACCTGTGTGAAGTGTTAGATTTAGGCAATATTTCCATTAGTTTCTGTCAATGAAAGTCCATGCACAGCTATTAAAATAACTGAGCCTCAACATACTGGAAAAAATGTGTGTCTATACTTAGGGAGTGGAGGCATAATAGCTAGCAGCTGTGCTCAGCTCTGCCTGTTATATTTTTCAGCCCCAAGCTTCTCCTGATTCTTAGGGCCCTCTCAAGTGCTGTCCTAGTCAAAGAGTCCCAAGCTTGGAGCGATTCCTCTATGTCAATGCTTCAGATCCCTAGGACATCTCTAGGACACCTGGATGCATCTATACAGCATGCAAGACTGGCTTGCTTCGAGATGTCACCTACGTTTAAACTTTGGGTGACCATACTAATATGGGCTGTCTAGCAGTCACAGCATTCCTTCAATGTCTGCAATGCACTGACATCAGGACCCACCATACCACCAAATATTGAATGCATATTGCTCACATTCCTCTAAAACAATATGTTACCAGCAAGGTCGAGAAAGGAAGTTAAAAGAACAGGAGGAATCCTGATGGTCAAGGAGGACCAAGTCATCTTCCAGACCATGCCACCTTGACTGATACCAGAAATTTGCCCAGAAATCTTCTGAAAAATTGCTGGCAAGCTCATTTTCACTATGTCATGGTAGTCATGACTTTGCCTAGTGAGCTAGTGGCCAAAGGACGGCTACTAGAGAACTGCTAATTTACAGGTGTGGTTTCATGGCATTTCATAAGAAGCAAATACTACCTTAAAGCGAGACAACACATACAATGGGTTGCAGAGCTCCTAGACGTAGCAACTTCTGCACTGCAAATTTCATTGCTGTGGGAGGTCTGACACAGCCTATTAGCTGTTTTGTCATGGCTGCCTGCCGTTTGTGATAGCCCTGTGCCCATTGCAGCTGCCCAGAAGAACAGAATCCCAACTGTCCTGGGTCTATCCTTGAGACAAAGGCACCCGGGGTCCACTCGGGGGAACCCTGCCCTTAGTGCAGTCATGGAGGATACCATTCTGTCTTTGCCTATGACTAACGATCATGAGTTTCTGATACATGCTGCATATCAGGCCCACAAACTGAACATCAGTAGCCTGAGAATAACCACCTCCCCTACCATCAGTATGACCCATTTGCATGTGGCCTGACAAGCATGAATTCAAGACGTTCTTCAAATTTATGGTCAACTCCTGGTGATTTTAGGCAGCTCAGAATTTGTTACACTGCCTTCAACATTGCTTTCACAACAAAGTAGATAATGTCCACAGGTGATCAGTTACCCGCCACACAACAAGTGGTGCCTCTCAGGACACTGGTAAAACATCCATTATGAATACCTCTCGGAAAGCAGTCACTCTGGAAGCCTGTCCTGCAGATTAGCCCTGGCATTGTGTGTGCTATTACTTAGCATGATTCCATGTGTGTTATGCATTTGTAAAAGCAGCTTCCTGTATTCATTTATGACTGTGATTCCATTTGCCTTTGCCCTGCCTTAAAAAAAATAAAAAAATCATTGATTCTTCAAGACATGTTAGAGTCTGGCTGACAGATTCACCTGCATAAAACACTAAGCATCTTCCATTCTCTTAAAATTCCTAACTGATGGATGGATTTTTTATTTTTTTTATAGCAACAAAGTGACTGAGTATATTTGAGAGGGGGAGGCAGAAGCCAATGCCGATCTGCCATTTCACTGGTTGGCTGTCATCATGCCTAGACATGAGAACTGAGACCCCAGAGACTTTCCTTGTGCATGCTGCAGCAAACACTAAAGGATGAGGAAAAAAAAGGAAGCAAAGATGGAATGATAAATTAGACTAGGGGAAAAAAAAGGGAAGACAGATAAGAGAGGCAGAGAGAGGGAAAGGAGCAGAATGGCAAGTGACAATGTGAATTCAAGTTGTTATAATACAAAACAAAGCAAAACACAGTCTTGTGGTGTAAAGCGTATGCATAAAGGGTCTGAATTAAGTTTTCCAGGCCTATTTAATTTTTTATTGTTTTAAATGACAGAACTTTGAAACCCCAGTGCTTGGTGTTTAACCTTACTTTTTCTTTAATGCAATCTTTGTAGCAATTATACCATATAAACTCAGTGTAGCCAGCAAAAGTCCTGGCCAGATCCTACACTGAACATTTCTGCAGTTCTGAAGGATCCCCTATTTCAAATAGTTCAAGACATTGATCTATATGACTGATATTTAGGTAATTATAAAAGGAGATGGAATAGGTTGATTATAAAGATTTGTGGGGACCTGAAATTCAGACTAAGTCCTCACTGACTTGCTCCATCTTTTGGCTAACAAGAATGTAGTTTTTCAATCAAATACAATGAAGTATACAAGCAAAAATCTTCGTTTCACTTGTCATGGGTAGAAGAAACTAATTTATTGTATTGCACAAATAATAGCATCTCAGTTGTTATAATAGTAATACCCGTAAAGGAACCAAACTTTCATCATTAAAAAAATAGGTTTTCTTCTGAAAAATATATATCTTCTCTTCAGCATTTATCTTTCAGCAGCTGTCTATTATCCAGTCACAACGTTCAATTTCATTGACATTATCTACTAAATTGAATCATAAATGTGGGAGAAATCTGTAACATAATAGGCAAATTGGGTGTTACTCTAAATGAAGTGGAATTTCAGTTCCTGTCTTCGCTGACGGTTTTGTTCGTTAAAAAGGAAATGCAGCTTATGTATAAATGCACTTTTTTTATGAAGGGTTCTGAGAACCAGGTGTTCCCATGGCCACCTGAATACCTTCTATTGAGGACAACTCTGTCCCATATCGCAGTATACTGGGGAGTTTATCCTTAGTTCGTACTTAGTACAGTGCTTTGGCAGAAGAGCACTCTGGAAGTTTAAGCTATCTTTTGTGACTTCAACATCATCAAGAAAGATGATAGTTGTCTCTCTGTTTTTCCAAGGCTTACATACTCAAATCAAGGGACACTATTATCCATGAACTTATGAATATATGTTACAGAATGATTTACAGCTCCTCATGATTTTCCTAAACGCTATGCAAATCTCTCCAGTATTAGAACCATTGCCAAATTTAGTCCAGTGAGCACAGAGACATGTACTTGTAGACACATAGCATTACTCCTCCTTTGGGAGATTCAAATACTATCACGTGATTAGAAGATTCTAGTGAGTGAATTTTAGCTACTGCATTCTTGGCAGCTCTCAGCCTCTTGTTATCTGAATTTTGTGTATGGCTTATATGTTTCCTCCATCCCCATTCCTAGCTAAAGGCTATGTACCACACTCTATGTTACTCAAGTTGGGGAGAGTTTCTTCAGAGCATACCAAAAAGTGAAAACTCACCTCATTCCTTCCACTCTATCTTCTGCTTGTTGATAGGATTGTAACATATTTGGTACGAGAATTAAGGGACAATAAAGGAAAATGGGAATAAAGGAAAAGAAGGTGGTCCGCAGAACAGACCAGATATGCAACTCATAGCCAAAGGATGTTATGAATGCTAAAATTTTAAAAGGGAGAGAAGAATAGACAAGTTTGTGCAGCAGAAATCTATCGAGGTTTATCGAACACAAAGAAACTCCAGACACCTTAGTTCAACTCTAAATTAAAAATGTTTGGCAGATGAGAGAGAAATTATGGGGAGCATCATATATGCTCACTCTCATCTTTCCTACGTAGCATTTTGTGCCAACTGCTGGAGACAGGGTACTGAACTACATGACCCTCTGATTTACCCACTATGGCTACTGATAGTTTCCTAGGTATCTGTACATAACGATTAATTACCACTGTTAATAATAAAAATTCAATTGTTAACATGATAACTAAAGAAAATGTTTGCCTTTACAAACTCTTCATTCATTTCACATTATGCCTTAAAAAGATAACTACAAAACTCTGCCTTATTTATATCATGTCCCTTATTGCTAACATTATTACACGCCTCTTCTTGTAGCCTTCTGTATTTGACACCATACCTGCAAGTGATATGACACTCCCAGCTGTGTCATATCCTTAGAGTAATGCATATAGGACAATCTGGGTGCACAGCTTTTGCCTGCTTCTGAGGAAAATGGAGGAAGCAAGAAAGCTCTCTTTCTTCCATTGTGCCATTCCATGAAATCCCTTCTATAAGCTAAGCTAAGACTAAACATGTTGTAGAAATTATAAAAGCAGCAAAACAACTGATTTATAAATAAATTATTTTTTATTGTTGTTTTGGGGACAGGTGTAGCTGAGATCTGCAACAGGTTCATGTCCCTGGAAGTAAAGGCACAGCAAGGAGTGAATAATGCATGCTGAGCAGAAGTTTTCACTATATGAGCAGTGTCATTGAAGAGATGTGGCAGAGGACAGACTGTTGTTGAAACACTGTTTTTCTTCTTTCTGGAATGCTGAATTTCAGTCTAGGCTCTTCAGCATATTTCCTAAACCCCAGATATGAAAAACAATACCAAAGTAGATATGTAAAAACTTACTTAGTGGACATAAAGAACTAGTCTATGCCAAGATTGCTAGTGAGAAGCCAATCCTATGAAAAAATGTAAATTTTCAGTTGGATTAGGAAGCTGTTATGAAGAAATACTGCCTAATTGAATAAGAAATTTGCTCATTGCAGTCAAAGAGTTGTGGTCAACAGCTCGATGTCCAAGTGGAGACCAGTGATGAGTGGTGTTCCTCAGGTGTCAGTACCAGGACCGGCACTGTTTAACATCTTTGTTGGCAACATTGACAGTGGGATGGAGTGCACCCTCAGCAAGTTTGCCGACGGCACCAAGCTGTGTGGTGTGGTCGACAAGCTAGAGGGAAAGGATGCCATCCAGAGGGACCTTGACAAGCTTGAGAGGTGGGCCTATGTGAACCTCATGAAGTTCACCAAGGCCAGGTGCAAGGTCCTGCATGTGGGTCGAGGCAATCCCAAGCACAGCTACAGGATGGGCCGAGAATGGATTGAGAGCAGTGCTGAGGAGAAGGACTTGGGGGTGTTGGCTAATTAAAAACTTAATATGAGCCAGCAGTGTGCACTTGCAGCCCAGAAAGCCAACCGTGTCCTGGACTGCATCAAAAGAAGCGTGACCAGCAGGTCAAGAGAGGTGATTCTGCCCCTCTACTCCACTCTTGTGAGACCCCACCTGTAGTACTGCGTCCAGCTCTAGGGCCCCCAACATAAGAAGGACATTGAGCTGTTGGAGCGACTCCAGAGGAGGGCCACAAAGATCATCAGAGGGCTGGAGCACCTCTCATGTGAAGACAGGCAGAGACAGTTGGGATTGTTCAGCCTGGAGAAGAGAGACTCTGGAAAGACCTTATAGCAGCCTTCCAGAACCTGAAAGGGGGTCTACAGGAAATCTGGAGAGGGACTGTTTACAAGGGCATGTAGCAACAGGACAAGGGGTAATGGCTTTAAGCTGAAGGATGGGAACATTTAGATTAGACAGAAGGAAGAAATTCTTCACTGTGAGGGTGGTGAGGCCCTGGAAGAGGTTGCCCAGAGAGATTGTGGATGCCCCCTCCCTGGCAGTGTTCAAGGCCAGGTTGGATGGGGCTTTGGGCAACCCGGTCTAGCGGAAGGTGTCCCTGCCCATGGCAGGGGGGTTGGAACTAGACTAACTTTGAGGTCCCTTCCAACCCAAAACATTCTATGATTCTATGCTTCTAAAACATGCTGACTCTTCTTTTGTTTTGCCAGAGAAGGCTGCTTTGGCTAAGGCTTCAGTCTGGCTGGAGAAAACAACCTGCAGGAACGTGGCTGTGACCTGGCTTGTCCTCAGTGCCAGCTTGTTCTTGTGATTGTTGTCCCACTGCTCTCTCATACCAGGATGTATCAGTGTTGGAGTCTAATTTTTGACAATGCCTTGGCTGCAGGCAACTATTCTTTGATAAGTGGGTTTTAGAAAGCCATTATTTTAAGTAATGTTTCCAGTAATCCTGGGCATTATCTCTCTGTCTAGTCTGATCTCTCTGTGCTTGGAGGTATCATTTCAATCCCCATTTCTTTCCCAGATACACAATGGCACGTTTCTGAATCTATATCCCCTCAAGGTACGATGAAATGAGGGAAAGAGAGGCCAATAGGATGCCCACTGCCTCTTACATGTTACAAAGTACAGGACTTCACAAGGATCAGTAACAAGGCTCAAATATGTTCCAGGGCATGTCTTTACCTCCATTTTAAATTCAGCCTTCTCCACTGCCTGGAGAACTGGTGAGGGAAAGCCAGGAGGCGGAAGGTATGTGAAAGAGTTGAGCACAATTTCTTTTTTTCCCCTGTGAAAGAAAGCAGAAGCTGTGTGCCATTGTTACTGTTCCTCTGTGCTCGAGTTGCAGCTCCCATTTCCTCACGCCGCAGGGACTGCCCGCACAGCCCTCTGTGAAAAAGAGTCTTGAGAGCAAGCATCAGCCCCTCCAGCCAAGTGCTGTAAAGGGAAACTGCCATGCAAAGGCTGAGAGACGGCTCCCCCACCCACTGGTGAGTGGATTTGCTGGCATGGGTAAGCAGGTGAGATGAGTGATGGACCAACACTGGGAAAATAGTTTGGCCTTTTGCTGGGTACCAGGTCTGTGATGAGAACTCTCAGTCTGGAGTGAATGTGATTGCTCTAGCTATTTTCAAAACACCCTCTTGCCTTTCTTTGCAATGGAGCATATCCAATTTGGAATCAGATTGGCATGTGAGAAAAAAATGCAGTTACACTTTTTATTATGAATAAGAATATATCTGCTTTATGTTTTCTTCAAGTCCAGTATAGGCCCAAAGGTCTGCTGGCCCTTAACCCTTGCATCCACAGAGGAGAGAGCAGAAACTTGTTTTCTGCAGGGAAACGAGGTGGAGCTGAAGCTTAATGCCACTGTTTAGCAAGAACTGAACCAACAGCCCAGATGTGCTTCCTAGACTCTGAAAAACAGCAGCTGACATTGTAGCATTAAAGCAGGACCTCGAAATTAAAGAAGCTTTGCTTTTATTTAGCTGGTCTGCACAAAATCTGGCTTAATGCTGACATGTTTTGCAGCTGAGCAAGGTCTCATATATGGAGATGGAATTCCTCCTGCTCAGGGCTCGTCATAGACTTGAGGCTTCTGTTACTGCATTTGTAGACATATTGGCTCCAGGCCTGCTCACAGGGGTGATAAAATGCCCAAAGGTTTCAGCAGGAGCATGGTCAGAGCAACTGTAAGAGCTAGACAGCAAAAAGCACAACAACCCACCCTCTTTCCTCCACAAAAACAGTGTAGGATATACCATGCAAAGTGTCATTAAAAAATACAAAACAATGATTAGTTTTCCACATAAACATTTCATCGCATCCTTTTTGAACACCAATCATTGTGACAGTCCATGACAATATAAATGATGACACGACTGAGGTGCTCTAATCCATCCAGCTTATGTTGCGGTACTTGTGAAAAAACAAAACAAAACAAAACCCCAACCCGTCTGTAAAACCTTTAACGAAACAAAACTCCACTATCCCACATATGTTACCAATGCTTTCTAAAAATGGCCATTCAACAAGCTAGGCTCCATACCATGACTTCAAATTAAACCATATGTTCATTTATAAAATGAAAAACTTCTGGGTTGAATGAGCCTTGGAGATGGAAGTCATGATTTCTGGCATGATTTTCTCCAGGGGAAACCTTGGGGTAATCTGTATGGCCATCATACAAGTCACTGGACACCTATGATACTGTACTGTGAGTGCTGGCTTCCTCATAAAGGTCCTCTGTTTTGCAAAGAAGGGCTCAGTATGCAGACCTGACGGCTTGATTTTTTCCATTTGGACATTTGTTAAAAACAAACTACGACATAATCAGTCTCAGACACTTTGTGGGCATTGTGTGGAAAATCTCTGGCATTCTCTGCCTGCAGCTCACACCTTTCACCAAGGTCCAGGCTAACCCTGCCTGTGAGAGGAGATGGTGGAAAGTGGTGCTTTGTGGCAAAGGAACTAAACAAAATTTCCTCTCATCTTAAAGACAAAACTTTCATTATATTTAGCTCTTTAATAAATGCAGAATTACAAGGGGATAAATTAACAGCAATTTAAATGGTTCACTAGCTTGGTCCCCACAGCTCTCCTCTAAATCATACTTCAAGGTCCATAGGAGTAAAGGGAGGAACATTTCTCCTTCTGCCACCTTGATTTCAGTGAAATTCAAACCAGGGACAGCACCAGGGCCAGACCCACAAAGCAACCAAGGCTGTCCTGTTGTGGAGGGCAGCACGAAGTTTGATGAGCTTGGGGGAGGAGGTGGTAAGAGAGGTTAGGTCAGGCAATGTGAATGGCAGGAGTATGCAGTGCACGGATGGCCTGCGGAGGTTGCCCCCTTTTTGTTAACCTTCTCCCAGGCCGTCTTGCCCT
This sequence comes from Aramus guarauna, assembly GCA_013400195.1. Lineage (NCBI taxonomy): Eukaryota > Metazoa > Chordata > Aves > Gruiformes > Aramidae > Aramus > Aramus guarauna. Next base: position 662,608 of record VXBL01004481.1, read on the forward strand.
TCATATCCCAATCCTGGGACCTATTCACACCACAGCACCACTCCCCTCACCCCCAACTCGTAACACAGGGCAAGCTCTGAAAATATAAACAAGGTGTCAGAGAATAAAGGTAGAAGGACATTGAGACCAAGTAGGGATGAGCAGACCCGGGCTGGACTTCCCAGGGTGGCACTACAGCAGTGTCACAGACGCTGCGATAGCACTGATATTTAAGTTTGGCCTCACTTGGTATTGCCTACAGTTAGGTTCATAACACGGTAGCAGTATGAAGATAACACATACCCAGGCTGAAGGATAGAGCAAAAGCCTTCTACAGCCTAAGCAGAAAAACAAACACTCACACATTCTGATCTACCTTGCATCTTACAAAGGTTATTCTAGGCACTTTGGGGCCAACTTTAGCAGTGATAATAAATTCCCTTTTCAGGTTAACCTCTCCCCACTTCATAGCACGATGTGATACCCTTACAGAAAATTATCCATAATGTCCTAACAAAAATGAATTGCATATGTCATTGCTACATGCTACAAAAGTGGAAAGGGGAAAAGTGGTGCAAAATATCATCACCTTCATACTTTTCACTTCTAACAAGCTGCTCGCTGATGGCTGTGGGATGCAAACATCCTTGTGGCACACCCTCTACGTTTTGTATGGCTGTTGCTGGCACAGCGTTGGACTTCATTCTTGCTTAGTTGAAACTTTCTACTGCCTCTGAATTTCCTTAGCCTCAGGGCTGCTCTAATTTCCAACTGGCTGCTCATGACCTCAAAGGCCTGTTCTTGTTGGGTTTTGCTGGAGACAGCACATCCACACCCTGTACTTCAGACTGAGTGCTTGGGTGGCTTAGGAATTAAGATGACAGCCCTGTAATGTACATAGATTACTCAGCCTTGATAAAAATAGTGTAATCATGCTTCTATACCATGAGGCTAAAATGCCAAGCGTTGGTGAAAAGCAGACACTTTGCTGCTGCAGCCCTCAGGCTGGAAAGATAGGCAGGGAGCAGAAGCATGGATAGCACCACACGCCAGCCTCCCTGAGTTGTTTACTTGCTGGCAGAGGCTAGAGCATGGCGGTAGGAAACAGGTTTGTTTTTTAAAAGCAGGACGTGCTCCAGTGGCAAGCCCGACTGACCCCATCATGGGGTGAAGTTTCTGAAGTTTCCTCGCCCTCCATCACGTGGCTCCGCAGGTTCACCGGGGACCATGGCTGAGTCACCGTCTGGGAATTTGGAGTAGGCATGGCCTCTGTAAAAAACGCAGTGCTAAAAACTTGCTGTGCAAGATAAACAAGGAAAACATGCTCCTTGGCACACAGGCCGTTCAGATGTTGACCATTGTGTTCTGGAGTTAATCATCGCAGGCCAGGCTCTCCTTTGCAGCGGGAGGTGAGCTGCGGCCACTCGCTCAGCGCTAAGGAAGCAGGTGCAGCAACAGCTCATTGTTAGAACAGTGTTTTGAAAATTGGGAAACTTGATATATTTTTTTTCCCCTCCCTTGGGGAAGCAGGGGCGAAGCTGGGCAATGCCAACGCAGGTGGCACGGTCAGAGGTGGGGAGGGCAGGGGCGAGCGTGCGTGGCTGCCTTGCCTAAAGACGCGATGTTTTTCCTTGCACCTGTGTTTTTCCTTGCTGCCTTGGAGGCTGACCTCGATTCCTGTTGGAGGAACAGGCCCTCTGCCCAGCCTGGTCACCCGTGTCTGCTGGCTTGGGGCCACCACCATGGTGATTAGCCCTTACTCTAATTACGGGCTCACCAGGTGGGGCATATCCTGAAAGTTACCTTTAGGAGATACTCAGACAGAAAGTCTGGCAGGCTCCCTGCACAGTAAGCCAGCTGCAGGACAGGCTGTCTGAGCTGCCCTCCTTCCAGGGGCTGTGTGTGTGCCTCTACCATGAGGTAGATCCCAGCATGCTGACATTTGGGCATCTTTACCCAGGAGGCAGACTTCTTGCTTCATTTCTCCTCCTTCTCCCCCTCATTCCTCAGTCCTTTCACATAATGCAGTGAATTACAGTCAGCTTATTAGACCTCAGCTGCTTCGCTGCTTTTTGCAGCACTGGTTGTGCGAGGGGACTTGTGAACAGGAGAACTTCCACCACTTCTGAGCCTGGTCTGCAGAGGCTGAAGGTGATGATAATCTGATAGCGGCTCTTTGGCCTATCTGAAATGGGCGTGTTTGCATTTTATCCTCATTTCTACGGGACAGATGGGTGTGTTATGTTAATTGCTGCTGCTTTGGCTAACCTAGCTGGCAGTGGGTTAGGGAAGTCACAGGGGACTGAACTCGTCCCACAAGGATGAAGGGGCAGGACTGAGATGTATGTTGATGACACCAATAACCCATTCTGATCCTGTGCTGAGGTTGAAGGAAGGGCTTCATTTCCCAAAGCTGCTCTTCTTGCACTTCTCTGGAATAGCAATGTTTTAAGGAGGAGAAAAGAACACAACAGCAAAGATAGCTTTTCAGTCTTTTATGGATTTTTTGCTCTTATCTAAATAATTTGCTACTAAGTCTTCTTTGTCCTTGCTTCCTTGCCAAGACAATAAAGGGTGTGCATGCATACACACACACACACACACACACACACATTTGAATTAGAGGGATTTCTGGAAAACTTAGCATGTGTAACTAGAGGAAAAAAGTATATATTAACTTCAAAAGCTTTTGGGATTGGGATTGTAAAAATATTTTATTTGGAGGGTAAGTCCTTCAGGCAACTCTCCTCACAGTAGGTCAAGAAAAGGCAAAAGTAGGAAGAAAGCAGTCACTTTGATCCAAATCCTTTACATAATGCTTTAATCTCTCTGACTATACAAAAGTGGAGGATAATGCAGTGCCTTAGTAAATAAGAGAATAAATGGCAGAGATGAAAGTGGTAAGTTGTAAGATTAACACACAACTGTGCTGAACATCATTCTTCAGGAATCAAAAACCCTGCATCGAATAGTGCTGTAGGATTTTTATATTGTCTTTAATGGAAGAAGATGTGGAAGTTTTTCTGCTTAATTTCTTACTGTAGTGGCCCAAGTATCTGTACTCCCAGTTCTTTTCTGAGAGTCCATCTCAGAAAACTCTGCAAGTACTTCAGAGACCTTTAGGTGGTTCTCAGAGTGGATGATAAGGATGACCTCCTACCTATGTATGTACCATGCCTTCAGGTGTCCTGTCTGTTGAGTAATTCAGACAGCCTTGTAAAGTACTTGGAAATAAGGCAAAAGGTTCAAACACTACACCCTGTTATGCGTAACAGCCTTGCAGGTTGCAAAGCTGAAGTATCAAAGCCTCGTAAAGACCTCTAAGTACTTCATGTGTTAATGCAAAAGTGGCAGAGGAATGGAGATAATTAGTTGTTAGGCTTTTTCCATATGTTATTTATCTAGAAGCTTCAGGGATGTAGTTTCTGTAGATACAACAAGTGCTAGATGCTATACAAAAAACAAATGCCCTGTAGGTTCTTCTGTCCATTTTGAATATGTAGCCATCTAGAAGACCTACAGTTGGACTAAGATCCTCACTGTAGCCGGGACAGCAAAACCATGGAGCACAGATGCACTAAGTATGACAGTATTTCATGTGGTTAAATGCAATGTGAGAATAGGTAGATTTTCTGTTAGATGCAAATTCTCAGAGCTGCCAAGTGCGAGCATCTTCAGCCAATTTAGCGACGCTGTGGATGCTTAAAGTCCCTCAGGTTTTGGCCCTTGGCAACTAATTCTTTTTGTACTTTTTTTGTGCAGTGTGAAGGTCATTAGCTTCATTTTCCAGTAGTGAATTTTCATTCTCCCAGCCCAGGTTGATTGAAGTGTCTACATTTAAAAAAAAAATTCACACCATGCCAATCTCCGTTTATTCTTGATAAGTTTACCAGGCTATTCCTTGATATTCCTGACTTTGATATTTAAAACTTACAAATCTTCTTCTCAAATAACGTCCTTAAAGCTAGCTCTTCTGTACCTTGCTTATTGATAACATAATAAAAAAAAAAAAACCAAAACAAAACACAAAAACCCCAAAATACCAAAACCCCTATCCCATTGTAGTTTTCCAAATGAATATACTTTAAACATGGTCGCTGTAACTTGCATGTGCCGGGTTTTTTTAAACACTCAGCCCCTTGGATTGTGTTGTTCCTGCTTTTACTGAATCATTACAAAACTGTCATTTTCTAAATGCCTTCAGCTGCTGTACCTTGCTGTTACCATATAGATTTTTTTCCTTTTTCTATTTATGTGTGTATTTTAGTTTACAGCATATTAACTGAACACTCAAAAGAACAAGTAGTAGGAATATTTCACATTAGCTTTCCACAGCAAAGAGCTGACAATGGGAAAAATTAATACATGGTGTGCATTGACAAACCATCCATGGATTCATTTATAAACCTTAGCAGGGGAAACAAATCTGTAAACTCAAGATCAAGTCCCGAGACAAAGACAGGATGTAAATTCCCGCTTGGTAGTTGTTTCGGATGAGCTCAATCAGATTGCTGCTAATGGCATTTCCTTCAGAAAAGATATGGGGAATTGTGCAATTACCTAAGACACTTCAGTTTAAAGTGGTACTGACCACAACTATTACTGTGTACATTATGGAATATTTGCCTTGGTGAAATTCAGCAAGCAATTTGGCAAAAGCCAAATTCTTAGTCCATACTTGTTCTTCACCAGTTTGCTAACAGCTCAGGGAATTTAGAGTAGTCCTTTAACTTTGAAAGCATATTCAGAGACATTATATTTTCTCGCATTCTTCCTTAAGCAATCCAACTTATTTGAACTGGACTATTTCCAGGTAATTCACCTCAAATGCTGCTTAAGGACTAGAAAAACTGTCCCCCAGTGAACTTAGCTGAAAAATCAAAAAGGTTAATTAAAAAAAAGTCAGAATGCTTTGTCTTTCTGCTCCTGACATTTATTTTTCCTGCTTTATCAAATTTGGCCATTCACTAAAGTCAACCTGGAGTATTCACTTTTTTCATAATTCAAACATTTTGCATACCCTCCCCTCCCCCCCCCCCCCCCAAAAAAAAAAAACAACAAAAAAAACCAAACCCACAAAAACAACAAACCAAAAAACAGGTACCAAAATGGAAAAGAAATGCCCACTTCCACTCAAGAATAATGTATTTGCAGTGGAGCATGTACTGTCTCATGACAGCTCAAAATGGGTGTGAGTCCTGGAGTGGATACTGAAGAAGGACAGAGGGAGGAGAAAGCAGCCATCTGTGCTGCAGAGGACAGTGCTGCATCCATTACGTCTATATTACTGTCTCCTGAATAAAAAAAGTTTGAGCTGAAGGCTAATCTAGAGCTGTCTTGGTTTTGGTTAGCAAGTGACTATTGTACACTCTGATATTTTTAGTTTTCTCTATTGCAAAGTCTTCTTACCATTATTGAGCTCTCTTTCTGGCTGTATGACAAAACGTGATAGTGGCATTCTACTAGAGGGTTACTTGTAGAGCTCCAGATGTAGAGTATTGTTCCAATGTGCTTTTTGCACAGAATGCTCGGCTTTTTAAAAAAGTATAATACAACTACAGCTATAGGGAAGGAAAGTGCTAGGAGTGTAGACATAAATTAAATGTTAATCACACAGAAATGATTACAATTTGATAATATACAAAATGAATCCATCTCCCTTGAAATTAAGTCAAAATTATTTAAAATCTCAATATGCAATCACAATCAAAACAACTTTATAAAATGATATTTTAATTTAAATTGCTTAAATGGAATGCTTTAGTGTATTCAACTGGCAGATAGGCATAGTCCCAGTACTTGTATAATAAGCTACTTCAGTTAGATAGCAATTAACTTTTTAAATTCAGTAAGTATTACAAATTGTCAATTGCTTTCTCAGAAAAAGCGTCTAGAGAGGAGATCAGGTACTTCTGGCTGAGTGTGAGAAAAATGTACTAGTATTAACTAATCCTGGAAGATTTTCTGTATTCAAAGTGTGATAAAGCTAATGCCTTTAAGTGTTAGTGATAGAGTATTGCTCCCTATTATTTTAATAATATTTAAATTCAGTGCTGAATTGTGGCTAAATATTTGGTATAGTTTAGGCTGAATAAGTTTTCCACAAGCTGTTATATGGGTAGAAAATTGGATACTTTTGATTTACAGTCCAAAAGGGAACCAAAAGCAAAGGCATACAACTAAAAAAAACCCTCACAGAGCTGTTGAACAGGGATTTTTAGAAGCAGCTTGAGAGCATTAGGGAAGTGCCAACCACCTTCAGGTACATTTATGTTCCTAAGTCCTTTTGTAGCCTTTGAAAATGTTGGCTTTGGCACTCTTTTGGACTAGGACGCCTTTCAAAATGGAAGAACAGATAGAGACTTGTGGTAGAAGAACTCACAGGGCTGATGCAAAGGACTATTAAAGGTAAAAATGAGATTCCCACAAACTTCAGTGGGCTTCTTCCCTGACATTTACAGAGTTTCTTCTGTTTCTGCACTCACAGTGCCTGGGAATGGGTTACACTATACAAATTTAAACCTATGTTCTATCCCTGTTGTCCTGGCTGATAGCTGGTAGTGTGTGAAAGGGGACAATGCATTATCAAAAACCAATGCCAAAAGAGATGTCAGATGCTTGTGTGGAAACAGAGAGAGTGTGACTGTGTAGGCTTTGATTCCTTAGAAAACCAAGAGAAAACTTGACTGTGTTGACTGAGGTGAGCAGTTTCAAAATACAGGTAATTTGTTATGTGCTGTGACTTGTGGGTCCCCGTCAGCAGTGAGATGTGAAGGTCGTCGGCTTGGAGAGGTTGCTTTCCCTCCTCAGTATCTGCTTGGTGGCTCACAGCGCTGAGTCGTTATCTCCGCCACCTTGCAATTAGCATTCCTGCGCACACTGAAGCCGGCTGCCTGGAGAAAGTCTTATTTATCTAATTATTCATTAATCTGATAAGCAATGGAATAAGTGTTCTCTCTTGCATAACACCGTTGAGCGGGCAAACTGAAAGCGTTTTACATACGCTGCCCCTTCATATACGAGTACTGGGAAGGAGTAGTTAGTGGGGGAGGTATAGCAAGCAGTCCGGGGACAGAAAAGAGGCAGGGAGAGCCCACGGACCCAGGGGCACGGGTGGATGCTGCAGGCTGGGGGGGTTGCAAAGAGGAGCGGTGCGAAGGAGGAACCGGGGTAAGAGCAGGCGGGGATGCAGTCAGCAGTGCGAGCTACGCTGAAGAGCAGAGCACTGCGTAGGTAGGTGGTATACAATAAGGAAAACCCATATACTGAAAGAGCGCAGATGAAAGGAGAAAAGATCCAGCCTCCAGGATTCACATGGCTTGCCAATAGTTATCCATAAAAGCATCTGAAACAAGTGTGGCTAAGGGTTTGTTTCAGTCCCACAAGGAATCCCAGTAATGTCAAGTAGAATATCAGGCGGTTTGCTCCCTTCTTTCTCTGTATATCTTGAATATTTATGCAAGCTCCTGAATAGAGTGCAAACAAAACACTGGATGGTTAGCATATTTTTGGAGCAAACATTTATTTTAGAAGCAGGGGACAAAGGTCAGTGCTGCCCATGGAAGTAAAAAAAACCAACAAACAAACAAAAAAACCCCACCTGATGGGAAAGCTGTTTTAAAAAACTCTATTTTATATATAATTATTTATGCATAAAGTCTCATTAAAAATAGGTCACAAGTCAGATAAAGGCAGCCTAATCTCACAAGTTCCTCTTTTCAACTTCTTCAAAATTTCACATGGAAAACATTAACCTGATGGAATAATGATGAAACAGAGAGGGAAAAGGCAAAATGAAGTAATTATGTCTGAGTGTGTGCCATTTCAAGTACTTTTTTTTTTTTTTTCCGTGAGCGAAACATCAACTTTCTGATTCATCAGGGAAACAATTGGGTGATTTGTCCTATGAAAGCATAATTTTCATATTTTCAGGAAGAAAGGACATGTATGTGCCAAAAGGCTGAAAATGGGTTTATTGTCTACTGTAAGTAACTTTCTAAAATCAGTAGCTGGTTGTTGGTTTTTGTTTGTTTTTGTTTTTTTTTTTTTAATTTTATTTTTAATACCATTTGAATTTGGGCATAATTTCAATTACATATAAATGGAGTGAGGTGAGCATCCAGGTGGGTATGTTCATCCATGTGGAGGTATAAAAGAAGAAATTATTTCCATTCAAAAAATTATAAAGGTGGAATTCTCTGTGGTGTCACTGCCTGAGAATTAGGAATGGACATCAGCTGACTTCACATTTATCTGAGCAATGTGGGTGTCCAAATACCCTTTTGGGGTACAATTTTAATGTCTAGTTGGGCTACATTCTTTGGAGAAGCCAATGGCAAAGCAAATCATACATACCATTTTTCAGTCATTCCAGAATAAACTGTCTGAGTCCCGATGCGACCCACTTTTAATGAAATGATTTTACATTATACCTGCCTTATAAATGCCACACTGCTCAAATACAGCATTTCTGAATTCTTACTGAGTACCATTCAGAGCAGTAGTGCTTTGGGAATGAAAATAGAGGCGTTTTAGCACACATCTAGGTCTCAGAAATGTAAGCACACACAGTTTCTTGAGGAAGGATTTGGCTGCTATATTTTTGGAGATACTCACTCTAATTCATACCTTCAAGTTACTCCCCAAAAGAGGACAAGTATTTTCAGGATGATTTTTTTTATGGGCTACTTAAGGAAATCCTTTATCTGTTGTGGGTGCTTTTTTTGTTTGTTTGTTTGTTTTAAATTAAAAAGTGTTCTTATAAAAAGTGAGGGGACAAACCCTGTCCAGACAAGGAAAAGCTTCCTTTGATGGCTGATCTATCCTGGCTTTCAAATTTTCATTGCGAGCGGCATTGTATTATTGCCCTTGCTGACAATAGCACAGCTTCGTTCTTCACGATGACTGTGATTCAACTCCTTGGTGAAAGCACTCCTTGACAACACTTGCTGCCATAGTAGGGCAGGGTGAGAAGCGTTACTAAACTCAACAAATCTCATGCTACTCCTCTGTGTCTTCACCTGCAGAAGAGCTGCTTGCTGGTACGGAGCAGATGGACATTTCACTTTGTTTAGTGATCACTATTCTTCCCCCAGCAAGTCCTCCGGTACCCTTTTAGCTTGTAATGGGTTAACTGAAGTAATAGATGGGGAGCTACAGTAATTTTTATAAACACGCTGCGTAAACAAGTGAGATGATAGGAAATGTAGCCCCACTGAGGTCTTGCCTAGTGAAAGGAAACTCTCTTGCTCCCTTGCTTGCCTTCATTTTTTTTTTGGCTTATGGAGATTCAATCAGACGAGCTGTTGAGTTAAAGGTCAAAACGGAACTCTTTCCCACCCTTTTTCATTTTTCCAAGCCAAATATTTTATTAGCTCTAGTACAGTGAATGAGGGGGAAGGGATAATATGTCCTCACTAGAACAGGGGTTATCCTTCTTATTTTTATCTGTGATACCTTTCCAGAATTTTCAGGTTAACTTTTTTTTTTTTTTTTTAAACAAATCAGCTAAATTCATTCACGTATTTTAATTGTATCTGAATTTACACTGTTTATGTGACAGAGGCAACCAGGACTGACTTGACTTTGGAGAAAGGTAAATTATGCACTGACTTACACACCTTACAATTCCACTGAAACCAATATATGTGCATATCTGCAGAACACAGTCCAGTCAATCACTATGTGCTTTCTTTGAACATACATGCATACAGACACACATTTTTAATCCTTTGAAGGTTTTTTTTCTTTCAAGACCTCGCTTAATTTCACGTTACAGCAAGTCTATCCTATTTCAGTATATTTATCATCATTCCACCTCAGTCTGCACAAAATGTGCAGGGTCAATAGCATCAGCAGATTGAGTCTGCCTAGGTGCTGGAGATGAAAGGTCATGAACAAAATGTTATTCCTGATAAATGAAATCTGCTGCCGCTCCTTCCATTTCTCTGCAAAAGGCTGTGAGTCTTTCAGAGCTGTGTGTGCAGACTGGTAGAGTTGGAGGCCACCTGCTCTGTAAATGATAAGGAGAAATGAATGAATTTAATACTGACAACTCATTAATCCATTACCTGGCGGCCACTGCACTGAGGCCTGATCACAATTTACAAAAACTCATGTATGGTTGCCTGAAGCCTTATTAAGTAATATCTGTGCAATCTCTGAATGAATCCAATCTAGAGTCATATATAATAATCATAATGGGATTTGCTGGCAGATATTAGCTCTCTCCCTCTGATAACCCAAGGAAAGGTTTTTCCCATTATTCTTTCCAACATGGTAACTATTATTAAATTTAATGCGTGGCAGAAAAGTAATACTTTTTCTTGTTCTAACAATTGAAACATATAATACGGTTGGAATGGACAATGCCTTGGTATTTATGGATTACACTTAATTGCAAGCAGTAGAACTAGTGGAGACAGCTAATTTTTTTTTTATTTTATTGTTTTCATTTTCTAATATTGTTTTTATTCTTAACTACAAGGTGGTTTAAAGACAGATTATTTTTTTTTCTACAGGCATCTGCAGTTATTTTACATTCACTTGTCATCAAAACTTTCAGCTGGATCCTAAGGCGTACCGCATGGGGCCTGCACGCTTCAGTCATATGAACAAAGGATACATATTGCTGAAGGAAGGGCGCAAGATTCAGATCTCCGGTGACAGAGCTGCATCACTTCACCGGCAAAGGGCCTGTGCTTGCTAGCTCCTGGCTGATGCCGGTCTCTGGGCAGTAGAGGAAGGTGTGCGCAGGACCTGTCTCCTTGTTGCGCTGCCTGGGACCCAGTGCTGATGGAGCAGAGGAACACCCGGAGGCCAGTGTCACAGTTTGCCTTCCTGGTGGCAGATTTGTGGCTTGTTTCTGTGGATGCTGGGCTATACCGACCTCCGGTAGAGCCAATTCCTTTGACTGCATGCTTGGTTTCTGGATTCGGAAGTGCCATTTCTCTCCAGTCTTTCCACAGGAGCACCAGGTACGGAGCACAGGCTTTTAGATGCTGCATGAGGAATCAGTTGACAAAATCTCTGAGAAGCTGAGTCTGAGCCATCTACTTCATCCGGAGCCATCACTTTCATTATAGAGGGTCCTGGCTGTCACAATGCTGAAGTACCTGCCCCAGGGAACTGCCAGTATCTTCACTTTTCAAACATTTGGCATGTTCTATTGCTTCTCTGAATCACATGCTTCCACAAATCCATAATTGTATATGTCTTAAAAGGAAGGCAGAAAAATAAGTCACATGTAATGCAAATAAATCAGTTTGGGTTGGGGGCTGTATGATGAAAACATATCTTTTGGATAAATCATTTTTAAACACACTACCTTCAATACAAATAATGAAAACTAGAGCCCTTTGGGGTCATAAAATGGGTGCAAATAAACAGATTGTTGTTGTGGTTTCCCCCCTCCATACCTGAATAATCTAAAATGTTCTTCTAATTGAAAGTGTGACTCACAAAGACTTCCTACCACTGCGAACACCATCAAGAACAGGTCAGATTGACCCCATGCAATTCAGTGTTGTGAGGGGTTTTAAAAGGTACAAGTACCAGATGCCTGGAGCTCATTTTGCATTGCTAACTTGTTATGTCTCTGTTTCTGCTGCTTACCGCCTGCTGTGTGAGAATAACAGTATTGTTTCATGAGTACTTACATGCAAAGTGCCTTTAAAATGCTCTCTGCTCTTCCTCTCAGTGCCGAAACTGAGATAAATATTTACCATTTTACAGATCACAGAAATAAGGAATCAACTCCCTGCCTCTATCCCCAACACATGACACTCGGTATGAGAAGGTACAGAGCTCCAGTAGCCAAAGATTTCTTAGGAAAATGGCCATGAAATAGCCCAAGGACTCTTGTAATCTCCTTTTTGCTTTGGTTGCATACCAGCAGTAGGCACCTGCAGCAGTAGGGAGTTTTGGTACCATGTAGCCAGCAAGCAGGAAAATAAAAGTTTGTAGTGTGTAACCAATAACTACTCATGGCACAGTAGTCTGGCACCTGTAAAGTGCCTCTTGACAGTGACTTCTACCCATGACCGCTTTTCTGTCATCCTTTCCTTGGACTGTGTGCTGAATGGCAAAAGACAGCAACCAGGAACAAAGAAGAAAAGCCGCAGAATATGCTTTTCCTTCCATCTCATTGCATGGAAGAAGGACTCAGATTGCATGTAAGGAGAAGCCTGGGGATGATGTGGAGAAGGGCATGTAGAACAGCCAAAGGACAGCCTCCCCCTGTGAGGAATGTCTCTTTCAAACCTCCCAGTTAATAATTAACTGTTCCACTTTGGCTGCAGCCTCTCTTTACCTAACGTCCATCTTTCCTCAGCAGGCAGGAGCAGTCATATTAATAGCTGCTGGATCCAGAAAAGCAGTATTCAGTAATTGTATGGAATACATAATTTTACCTCATTGACCAAGGGCCAGGACAGAACAGCTTCCTGCGGCAAAGGACATGTGAAATGTCACTGATGGATTTTGTGATGAAGAAAATGAGCAAGACGAACTGTTCTCAGAGCAGGGCCTCCCCATAGCCCCCATGTCAAGTGTGCATCAGGCATGGCTTCCTCATAGGAGGTCTTTTAATCCCCATAGCCGACATTTAAAAACCTGCTATGTTAGTGCATAACTCCAGCTAGAAGGCATGAGCTTGTGATATACATTTGAAAATATTCCTTGAGACGAGCAAGAGGGGAATAAAGTAAAATAAATTATTAACTTGCAGGGAAGCCTCACTGAAGCTGTCATTTTTTCTACTGCAACATTCATGTCAATCAGTGTGTTTTCTTTTCAGCTTCACATAGTCCCATTAGGTAACATGTTGTCAACAAAAAGAGTATCATTTAAGCACCAAGGGCTTTTCCTGTGATTATCAAAATCCTATTAATAATACCTAAGGAACAGGTTCACTATTGGGTTTTACTGCAGTAATATATGTGCATGCTTGGGGCATACATTTGAAATTCCCTGATCTGTATTAGCTCTTGTATTACTCAAGGTACAGCTAGATGAAATAGGTAAGGCTCGGTAACTGTTTAACATTCAATGGTCTATCTACAACATCTTTTCAGGTAATTTGGCAATTCTGTACTGAATAACTGAGTATTAAAAAGACTTTTCTCCCAATATTACTCTTTTGATATTGTCCAAACACCCATGACATAAGATTTCAAGGAGCTGAAGTATGGTCATAACCATACAGTCCACTTGAACAGCTATAGTTTAAAAACATAATGCCAGCCTGAATTGCATAATCTCTTAATTTCACTGATGTTATATTTTTCTATCAAAATGGGGACGAAAAATAACTAAAATAACTGAGGAAGTCTCTAGCTTCCCCCCCGCCCCTCCCCCAGTTCTGCCCATTCCTGTTTATCCCTGACACTGGTATCTTCTGTTGCAATGATGATCTCAGAGAGTCACTCTGTAAGGATACCTCTGAGGAGCTGGAACAGTCGTCGTCTTGTTAATTACTCTTCTCTTGATTTTTGTCCCCTTTTGTTTCACTGCCATTCATAGAAGGGCTGAATCAGAGAGGGTAAAAGGTCAAGAGAAAGGAAGCGCTGCTGGGAGAGAAGATGTTACAATAGCCTGAGTGTATGGGGAAAAAAATGGAGGGGAGTAGTTCATAACAGAGTCTCTGTTCCTGTGAAGCCCATGCAGAGAGCTATTTAGCAGTTCAGTGTGCTATATGCACCTGGGCTAATGTATACAGTATGTGTATACATATATATGTACATTTTATATGCATATTTTCTAGCCTCATTTATGTTCTGGCTTTGGCATTGTTTGATAGCAAAGCACATGATGGAGACTAGAGGAAGAAGAAGAATTTACATTGCTCTCCAATCTGAGTACTTGACTTGCAGCTGGTTTTGTGGGATCTCTATGGGAATTGTGGAAGGAAATGTAGATGCAGTAGAAAAGCTGATTTTAGTTTGGTTTCCCTAAGCTGCTGTATATGCAACTGCAGAAATGCTGGGTACTCAAGCAGAAGTCTTAATCACATATAAATTTTTTGTTTTGTTTTCCCATTTAACTATTTGAAAGTGCTGTTGCACAGCTCAGTACTGTCAATAGTATATCTGTGATAGTTATTTCATCTAACTCTTAACCAAATCATCTGTATCTGTGCATCTCGTGTTTGCACTTGTTGTTTAACCTAGGTGCTTTAGACCTTTTTCTCCATTTTCTAACTAAAAAGTCATTTTCAAGGAGCCAACAGTGTTGGGCATAATTAGTGCACTGTGATTCCTGTATTACCATTAGCAGACAGAGCCCAATAGACTTGTGTGCTGTTACTGGATATGCTAAGCAGCTTTAAAACTTGCTCACTCCCATCCTGCATAGCTAAATTGCTTGAGATGTACTGGATCATTTGCAGCATCAAACTGTCCACTGTAGACCAGAAAATCAGTTAGTTCTCATTTGACTCTCTTCTGATATTTCCAAGGGATATTTCTGGCACATAAGATAAGAAGCATGTGCATATGACATAGTGCACTTGACATGAACGTGCAAGACAAATACTTCAGAGTGAGAGCTCTGCCAGAACTCTGATAAATCATGCCTGCCTGCTAAAGAGCAGGATATACGGCTGAATGTCATGGCACTTTCTCCCTGGAAACGTTATTACAGTACATAGTCATAGTTCCTGTTGAAATCTGGAATCAGCTGGAATCAGTGTAGCGCTTTTAGAGGTTTCCTTGCCATTATGGGCAATTGTCAGCTTAAATGGGGGAAAAAGGTGCAGATGAAATGCCAGAGGAGTTTTGAGTCTGAATATTGTAAGGATTTCTGTCTTTCTCTTTTTCCTTTTCCACACACTCAGCTTTTCTCTCTGTTTTTTGTACCAGACCATTCTCCTCTCTGTGCCCCAAGATATGACTGGGCATACTGGGAGTTTAGTACAGTCCCGAGGTAAATCCCTGACATGGTTGCTTTACAGCCACAATTGTTTCTCTTTTTTTTCTTTCCTAGTTTGGCCCAGAAGAGGCTTAGTATCGTATCTACCTCTCCATTTTTAACTCATCATATGAGCTGTCACCAGCAAATGCCGACAATCTTGCAGCAGTAGTGTCAGATTTTCTTGAACACATTGCATACCTCTGAATACAGCCCAAGAACTCTCCCAGGTCAATTTGAGCACTTTGGAAACGACACGGACTTGTGCTAACGCACACACATGAAAAGGTACACATTACAAAAGATGTAGTCCTCTGAATTTCTTTGGCTAGATACATAGACTGGTTCTCACATTACCCACAGTGCCATCAAATTCATCCTCCCAATGAGCAATTATTGAAGACATTCACATTTAACCAAAGTTTCTTTCTTTGTACTGTTCTTGAACATCTGTTCCAACTCAATCAAGTGCTCAGGTTATATTCTCTGGAGAAATGTCTACAAATATAAAAAAATGCCAACTCCAGTGAAGTTTCAATGTTGCTGTTATGTAGTATGTCTTGAAACATTTGAAAGGAAGGAAGGAAGGAAGGNTATAACATTGCTGCAAAAGAGCAAAGGCCTGGATTTGTGAGATAGAAAGATTTTATTGAAAATGAAATAACTTAAGTCAAATGACAGGATGTTATTGGAGAGAAGAAACAAATGTATTTTAAACATCACACAAATATATTCCTGATCTATAGATATGTCCTTGTATAAAATCTCTCTAAGTCTAGTGTCTCCAGGGAAATTTTCACTGGGAATGAAGTACAAAGTGCCTGGATATGTTAGTCAATCTGCAGAGAATCAGTAGTTTATACAAAAATAAATTATCGTGGCAGTTTAATCTCCTTATTATTGCTGTAGTTACATGGCATTTTCCTATCAGTGATGGTGTGATACTGCAAAGTACAACTGCAGTGAAGGCAGAGTAGCCCAGCCAATGTTTAAAACAGGACTTCTGTCTGAAGAAACTTGTTTGTGAGCAGCTGATGAAAGAGATTTTTACAGGGCTGCTGACACAGTTTGGCATTCGGCTTTGTGACCAGGAGATAGCTACTACTCCTCTATTCCTGTGTTAAGCACTTTAGTGATGGACAGGACAAAGAGGAGTAAAAAAACTGGAGGAGTGAGTGGTGCTACCCAATTCCTCAAACAATTCTTATCTATAAAGTAGACAACAAAGTAAGTATAAAATTTATTGTGTTATACAGTATTGCACAGTGAAGTACAAAATTTAAGACTATATCTCTTAATGTATTTCTTCCGTTTCCATAATACACTCACCCTTGCTTCTCAGCATATATTTTCAAGAACAGAGTGCAATTAATTTTGCTCAGTGTAGGTTACTATGCTTGTGCTTAAAATGACTTAAGCATATGAAGGCATTACGACCTTTTCATGATGGAGGCAATGGCATAAAGACAAGTGCTATTGATTAATTCAGTAGTGAGGGAGAAGGAAAGGGAAGAAAAACTGTTTTCTGTCCATTCCATGTAATTGAAATATATCCTCATGCTCCCATATCTTTAATACCTTTTAAAGCTGGTTCTAAAGTGCCTCCAGCATACATCAGTGAGCAGCAATACAATTGTCTTTAGTAAAGCAAACTCAACCTACGGAAGATTGGACTGAACCTAAAAACACCTCTTCTGTTGAAATGCAAGATGGATAATGGCCACAACAGATATGATAGTTACACTCATAAACTGGGCTATGACATATATAACTTCTATGTGTTGTAGTGATAAGTACAATACTCAGCACTTCCCTAATAAATATAAGAAACATTTGATGCCCACTTTTTTTTTTCCTGTCCTATCTTGTGGATGCAGTTTTGTATCTCTTTTTTTATCTAATAAATTTATTTGCAATTATAGTAATTTGTATTGTTGTGCCATAATAATAGTCTTGCTGACTCTCAGACCTGACTTAAGGGAGAGGCAACAAAGGCCCAGCACCTTAGGCTCAGTAAGATAAAAAGCTATTGAGAAGAAAACCAGCTTTTGCTTAGCAAATCAAGTGTTGTGAAATTGATAGTATTTCCCAAAATACTGTTAGTGGCCTTCGAGACAATATGGGAAGGCTCTACCTGAGATGCTATGTGCAATTTTGATGCTCCACAATTAGGAAAGATGTACTGAAATAAAAGAGGAATAGATGCAGAAAAAGAGCTGACAATGCATAGAGCAATCGTTAGAAAGCGCGACCTGCTTGGCTTGTTTTGGCCTAGCAAAATGCGAGCTAAGAGAAGACATGTAGTGGTGGCACAAACATAAGTAAATACAAACTGCCTATGAATGAATTTGGGGTTGAAACTGAAAATAAAAGTCCCATCCAAGAAATTAAGTTCTAGAGCAGAATCTTATTACCACAAATCTGGGCAAAAAATGTAACTTGTATTCCATTAAATTTGATCAGTTTTGATGGGAATGCCTTGTTTTTCACAGAATGTATAAATCTTATTAACAGTGTGATACAGTGAGAGGATTCATTTCAGAACGTGACCACTGCAGACAGAGGATCCATTTTCCTTGGTGGTCAGCTGCATTCAGTGCAATGACAAATTGAACTGTCACTTCACCGTCTCTAAAAAGGAGCTGTATTCCATGGCCTCGTGTTTTGGTTTTTCATATGTTTTCTTAGTTGAAATGCAGACAGTGGCATCTTTATGGATCTCCATTCTGTAAGGAAAATCAGAATATTAAACAATCACTATTGCAGTGAAATGGGAATATTCCATGTCATTTCCCATGTTCAAACTACAATAGCTCTGTAACTTTGTCACAATTCATTACTGTTACAAATAGAAAAAAGAAACCATAAATTAATCCCTCCATGTGATGCCCTTGTAATATTCACAAATGTAAGTACTATAGACATAAATGGAGAAAACAAACCCAGTCAGGCTGCGTTTGTGCCAGCTCTCAATTACCAAATCATTCATGACTTGGTCAAATTTAGGTCTCTGTTGCAATCAGGGTCTGTCATCTGTTAAAGAACATCGTTTCCTTGGTCTTACTTCCCTTAAAAATAATTTACTGTAACTGTCTTTTCATTTTAAAATGGTCTGACCCCCTTCTTTTTATTTTATTTTTTGTTAAATGTACCTGTCTAACTTTGGTAAGTTGTGACTTTTCAGAGCTCTTCTGACATAGCCAGTGGACTGCTATGAAAGCCTGTTGCCAGTAGCTGCTGCAGTTATGCCACACTGGGGAAGAGAACAGAGTTTCTTTCAGATTGCAAGAACACTTCAGCTGACTCTTAGACGTGTTTCAGCTGTGTGAATTATCAGGTTAAAGAAGTGCCCGTGTAGAACATGGCACTGGCACAGTCCTGACAGATATAGGCTGCTATTTTATTTTTGGAAAATCAGCCTAGGGCTATTGTGGCTGGCTTGCTGACAGACATCATGTGTTGCTATTCCAACAGAGAAATGTTAACTATAAAATCAACTAACCCGAGGGTTTGGAATTATACTTCAATTTTTAATAAGTTGTCAAAAGCCCACTTTACAGCATTCATTTAAAATTGGACTGAGCAGCCTCACTGGCACTTAATATGCGCTTACCCACTGGAAACACTAGCAAGGGGAAGGGCAGCAGGGCTGGAAACCTCCTCTATGAAAAAGGTTTTTGCGCTCTGTTTTATTCCATGCCATTTTGACCAGCTAGGTGTATCTGCCCTAGATGATCACACTGGATTGAGATATGGATTTCCCATCCATGCCCTCCCTCAGGTATTCAGCTCCTTTCAGCGTACTTGTGTGATCGAGCCGCTGGTTACCATACCATAACCTCAGCGGTATGGCTGCATTTCCTTCCCTCTCCTCCCTCTCATTTCTCCATGGATCTTTCCTGCCCCCCAAAGACCAATTGCTTTGATCAGCACCACTTCATCCCTGCCCTCAGCGAGGCTTGCAGTGCACCTCGTATGAGCATGAATGCAGCACCATGGCCCATGTAGGTTTCTCACTCCACGGACGTGGGGATTGTGGCTTGCACCTCTCCAGCGAGAAGAAAATGAGTGCAATCTGCTTTTTATATACCCGTGCTCTGTAAAAAATTAAACAACGTGTGCCAGGAGAGACTACTTACAATGTTATTGTAGGACTACGGCACGTGTTGTCCTTGTGTGTGATAAATGGCTTCCTTCATGCTTTTGCAAAGGTCCCTGTCCTAAGCAGGTAACATATGGCACTTGACCATACAGCAAGGTGCAGAACAAGTCTCATCTAAGCAGAGTTCTGGGTCCTTAAAACAGATTATCCTCATTTCACAGGCTTCTGTCCTGCAAGCGGTCTGAAGTGCCCATACGTGTGGCCTTTGTGAAGAAAAACCACACCAGCCCTCTTCGATTTACTGATGCTGAGGGGACAGGGCAGGAGGGGTAGGCAGGGAAACAACTGGGAGCAGCTGAAGAAATAAAAGAGGTTACAGTGATGCGATATGTTTCCATTAAAATGTTTATGGGAGCTGAGCTATTTTCCAAGCCATCCTTGTAAAAACAGGTGACGATGTGCAGTGTGAGCTAGATAATCAATTGCTCTAACCACCATCTGAGAGCAGTGTTGAAAGCCCAAAAGGGACGGTTATGGATTGCAAGGGATTTCTGGCCATAGCTCACTGCCACAACATGCGTCTTGGCTCTGCCCTTGTACTCTGGTTTCCCACAAAGGAGGCAAAGCCACAGGAGCTCTTACACCTTTAACAGCACCTTGTTAAAAGCCCCAGTATAAACAGCAGTAAGTTCTTCAAAAAGAAGATGGTGGAGATGCAGGGAATGAAAAATGACACACAGCTATTGGTGCTTCTGTCCCCTGTACAAATATACCTGCGAGAACCACATCCTGATGTTTTTGCCATACTTTGTTTTTTTTCCCCCAGGAATAATGGCTGCTATCAAAATTGACTTCTCCACTCATTCTAACAATCAGTTCTAATTTAACATGCTCGGTTCAGGCATTACTGTTCAATGTGAGACCCAAATGATGTCAACACTGAGTAATGCAACCGAGCACCTTCAGAATCTGGAGCTAAAAACTCTACCTGACCTGCACATGTTTCTCTCTAAAGGGCCTTGTTGCAAAAAATATTCCAATCCTTTAGACTCCACTCTGTGTCTTCTATACAGGGGTAGTGATGCTTATATGCAGTTACATATTATCAATATAAAGATTGATTAGTTTCATTAGCACTGCTGTGAAAGTGATGAAGTCATACAACAGTTCTATGATAAAGTATTTTGTTGTTAAAGCAGAAATCATGGAATCAATAGCAGAAACATCCTAAGGTATTGTTAATTCTTTTTTAAAAAATATATAACAATGTGTTGTGTAATTATTTTCTTTGGTAGTATCTGTAAACTTTATTGCTTTCATCAGCTATTGTCTTTATTTTGAGTCTTTTGTGTGGGAAGATGTTTTGTCTGAGAAAACAGACTTTGTGCAACTGATGCCAGCACTCACCAGTTCTAAACTTCCACTTTAAAGCAGCCATTAATACTTAATTAACTAAAAAGCCTTCTATAGGTCTAATATTGAGATAAAGCTACTCTTGCCAGATGTCCTGGAGCCAAGGATGGGCAGTGACCCCTTTGGACATTACTTGGGGTGTCACCAAGCCTGCCTGCTCTACACAAGGGATTTCTAATGATCAGGATTTACCTTAACATAGAACCCAGCCTGGAGCATGAACAGACCGGGCCAGTCTTAGACAGCAACCTGACGGTACTGTTCTTTGTTTTGAATAAGCAACATGCCCCGCCAGAGGAAGAACTAAATTTTTCTGTTTGTTTATTATATCTGTGTCTATCAGTCTATCTGTCTGCCTACCTGTCATCTAGCTGTCTATAAATCAAAATGAGCTTTCTAAAAAATGTACGGTACAGCATTATTTGTAAACAGAGATATGAGAAACATTAAGTAGAAGGTGTCTGTGCAAAGGAAGGGGATATGGCTGGATGTTCAAATAAAGTTTTATAACTGCCTAACTTTTAGGGCCTCTGACTCACAACTTCAGCATTTTTTTTTTTTTTGAATGCTTTTTCTTAATACTGGACAGAACAACAATAGCTCCTGTATATAGCCTTCCCTATCCCCTCTCCCCCCTTCTCCACACACACACACTTTGAGGAGGTACCTCCAGAGTGCAGTATTCCCTGCGGCTCCCAATGGGTGACCTTCATGTCTATGACACTTCAACGTTTGAGGCAAGGTACAGGAGCCCAAAACATCAATTGATTTTTCTCCTTTGCTCTCCAGGAGGTGGGGATAACTAGGTATGACCAAGAAGGGAACAGCAATGGAAGCACCTTCATTTGGGGAGGACTTGGAGGGAAGGGAATGGGTAGGCAGACAGCCAAAACCCAGTTAGCGAGGAGGCATCCAGAAGCATGGAGAGCAAGACATGCTGCAATTGTGGGTTGCACAAGAGGAAGAGAGCTGGGAAGAGTGTCTATGCAAGGGAGAAGAGGATACAGTGATGGATTCTTCCTCTAAACCAGCTGGTAATTGTTGCTGTGTGTCAGCTGACAAAGGGTGCACAGAAACAAGCCGCTGCCTTGCAAACTCCAGGCCTACAGAGGAATTGGGGGAGCTTTGACTTTACCAATAATACAGTGAAACAATAAAGGTCATCTTTACAGCTCTTGTCTTGTCCATCCCATGTCAAATCTTATATTTCATAAATACATTAGCTGCATATCCATAATTGCTCACACACTTATCACTATTCTTGGTAAATGCTCTTTTCATTGACACTTTTCAACAGAATATTCAATAGCACCTTTCCCCCTGGGTTATTTCCATACTGACTGTTTCCATTATCCCCTAAGGATTCTGTAATTATTAAAATGTAACCTGGATTATATTTTTTTCTCAATAGGGAAAGTACATTTTTCTTAACTACACTTTTTTATGACTTTTTTAACAACATAGCGAAAAAAATCAGCTGCAGGCAGGGCCCAACACTGAAAAAATGCCTCTTGGAAGGTGAATGCTTCAGAAAGTGATGAGCTAGTGAAGAAAGAGAGAGAGAGAACATCTGGATACAAGGAAGGGTCACAGCAACTTACAGGAGAGAAGAGATGAAAGTTTGTGTGTAGGATCCTAAAGGCAATAGTTAGCATCCAGCCCTCAGGATAAGTCATTACCAGATTTTTATGATAGTAGCTTTTGTTCTCTCCTTTTTTTAATTGCTCATTTCTCTCTTTAAATCTTGACTTGTTGAACTATCAGAAAACATAAAGAGGATCAGACTTAGGAGATTTGCAAACTTAGGAGTATTTGCTAATATCCAGTCAAGCTATGTCTCATGACAGTGATGTCTAACTTTTATTTGGGGCACTGAACTATCTTGGTTTATATTAGCTCTACAATCTCAGGCAAAGCAAAAGACAGCAGAAGAGGAAGAAGTAGATTGAAGAATCTTATGTCAAGTACTAAGAGCTGATACTAAAACATCCCGGGTTTAGCATGTGGCTGGGAAGAAGAAAGACCAAAGGTGCTGAAACAAATTACTGCCCATCCTTTTGAAATTTGAAATGACGAATTGGAATTCTCCCAGACAAATAATCAGACCGGGATTCCCACCTGACAGCTGTAAAACCAGTGATGTGCTAACAGGGGATCCTCAGAGCTCCTGGTAATAAATAGTCTGCCAGCAAATATGAGTGAAAACTCAGGGTAAATTCTCCATCTCAGGAGCTGATCGCTTCTCCCATCAGGTATAATCTCAGAAGCTCATTAAAAACACTTCAGAGAGCCCACCCCTTTTTTAATGTAATGAATGTCAATAAATCTTTGGAGGAAGAGACAGGATGCACTCAGACTCCTGGAGAGTAAAGAGAGAGGGGGCAGGAGGCTTTCTCCTATCAAACACAAACCTTCACTCATTGCAGAAAGTAAGCACAGCAAGCGTCATTGACACATGCAGTGAACTACAGTTCCTTGATGTATATTGAAAACTATTTCCCTGCCCCCATTAAAACTATTTCTCAAGCACAGGAGTGCCCTGGAAGTACTGGTGAGTGTATGGGGACTGGTGATATTACCAAGGATAAGGACAGTCAGGGACCGTCCCAGGTATTGTATGGAGAAGCACCTTGTACTCCAGGCAGACGTGAGGTCCTCTGGCTGTGCAGGCTGATGGACAATGCTGTCCCTCAGAGACAAGGCTACACGTGCAGATGGTAAAAAGGGACCATCCCCATAAAAGAGGAACAGGAAAGCACATTCAGGTGAGTGGAACTCTTTTGGCACTTTTGAGCCTAATGTTTAGCTTGAAATCACTAGGTTTTAGTTGAGTAGCTCTGACTACTGCCTGTACATTAGACCTCCCAGATTTATTTTGCTTTTGGTCAGAAGTTGCATTAGTGTGCAATATCTGATGTGCTGGCTCCATCATGCAGTCCAGGGCTCCCTAAGCCCAGGGTGACGTTAAATAAGCACGATCACGTTGACTGGGCCAGGTTCTCTGCAGATGGAAACCTAGCCTCTGCGGGAAAAAGAGAAAAAAGGGGATACTTGCAGCATCTGGGAAACTACCATCTGTGCAGAACCCCTACATTCTGCAGAGCGTGCCCACAGAGAGCACTGTGGAAAACCATCAGCCATCAATCAGCTGTACTACATGACCTACACGCATGCACTTGCACAGGAGATTTCTGGTAAGTCAGACACATGAGACTCATAATTATGAGGGCCTTCATGCATTGCCTAAAGGAAAAATAAATCACGTCTCCAAACTGATCCCTTCTATCTCACCAAATGGATTGGCTTATTGATCCAAAAATTAGTTGTCTTTTTTTGGTTATTGCATTGTGTTACATCTGTTCTGTTGCTTCCCACCATTATTCACTGGACAGCATGACGAGCCAGTGTGACACAAGATGCATGTGAGCCAAAAAAAACAATCAATGGGACAACATCAGACATGCAAATAAGCCATTGATCATACAAACCAAGTGTCTGCACATGAGAGCACAAAAGTGCTTTGAATTATGGCCAAATCCAAGGAGTTAGTCTGTATCTATGACCTAATTGGGAGTAATGTCTTCATGGAGGAGTGGACTGGGGACAATACAAACTACTGAGCCATAATGCCCACAGCTGCCTTCATATGCTTCTTCATATCAAATACTGAAACTCCTTTCCTACATTATCATCCTTCTGGATTATTGCAGATAGAGGGAAAAATGGAACACATACTTCCAGAGAGGTCTGTATCACAGTTGTGAATACTGTTTTTACGTCTTTTGGTTGCTGACATTGTCTTTTGATCTTGGTGCTGTTCTTAACTATCCCTATGAACGTGTTGCCTCTGAATGTGTAGGGTGCAACGATGAAAATGAAGGACTAGGTGTAAGGGATGGAAATGTTATGGAACTTGTCCTGGGGGTGTGACAATCTACTTTTTGAATCTCAAGCCATTCAGACAGATAGCAGATAGCTACATTACCTCTTAATTTTTTTCTAGCTGGTAAGGACCACCTTCTCTTGCAGCACTCAGACTTACTTGAGCCAAAATGGAATTGAGGTAAGTTGGTACTTTAAATATGCATTCCAGGAGCTTCGTATTATCATCCATAATTATCAGTTCTGTACTGCACTACATATTGCATACAGTACATATTTTATAGAGGATTGAGTCAGTAGGGGTTGAACTTCAGAGATGCAAAGATTGGATAGAAAGCTGTGAAGGTCCTCTGTGTTGTTAACCACCAGCTGCATGATCTGGAGTTAGAATAAAGCAGATCTCTTGCAATTTACTAAGGGATCCCCAGTCACAAGGTGCACCAGGAAATTATGCGAATGGTAGTTCGTGAAAGTTTGTACTACAGATCAAAGTAGAACAAAAAGGTGCAAAAATATGAAGGTGGAGAAAGAGCGGGGGAGATCAGTTAACAGACAAACATACTTGGATTTCAATACAGTATGAAGGAAATAATTCAGTGTTTCAGTATAATTAACAGGCCCAAAATTCAAACCATATCTGAACGGTCTGCTATCTCCTCTTGCTTTTGCTCTCATCAATCACTTCCTTTACAGTGTACTTCTCTTGTCAGCCCCTTTATCCCTCACCACCCCCCTCTTCCTCCATACCATCGCTCAAAGCTGGAAGAGCAGAGAACAACCTGAGAGAGAACTCAGCAGGGATCTGGATAAACTGGTTTCTTGAAGTGCCTCTTCCATTTTGACCTTCTTTCTTATTCTGTAACCCTAAAATACCATTTTCTTATGGACTAACAGCAAGAACAATCTTCTGCTACACCACAGGAGGATCCTAGCTGTTGGGAAGCTCCAGAGGGCAGGCCACTTGTCTAACAAACCTGCTTCAACTGTTAGTTGACTGTTACTGTCATTCTTGTTCCAGCTCTAAATGCCTACCCCACCCTTCTGAAATCGTCCCTCTCAAAACTGTGTGAAACCTCTGTGCTCTCAGACATCACCTGCATAGTTATTCCTTACAAATCCATCAGGCCTCAGAAAGCTTTCATGCCAGAAACCCTCAGGGTGATTGCTTAGCAGACTGTACAAGCCCACTGCTTTCCTGGTGAAGACCATACTACAATTAAGCTACAGGGGTATCACAGCAGCGTTCAGGATATACAGCATGTTCACCTTCGCTGTCAACCCATCCAGCACTCACTGTGGAGATCGTAAAATGGCTGTTACTGGAAAAATTTAATTCCATCACGCACATGTTGGGATGGTAACAGCGAGGGCCATACCATGATTGCGAGAAATATGTTGGCAGACTTGTGACATGCCACATAGGAGCAATGCACAGGTCCCTCAGGAGTGCATCCTAGAGTTCACTGTAAATCTTGGGTGCTCCTGAAATTTTCAAATTGTTATTCCAAATGACCCTCAGGACACCCTGGATGGTATGCCAACAGTTACACCATGTGGATGGATTTTCTTCATTCTTTTTTTATAACAAAATGGTATTTTGTTTTTTGATGGGTTTCAAGACTCTTCCTTCTTCTCCCTTTCAGTATGGAGAAATAAATTTACTAAGAGTTTGGTCTTTGAGAGCTGTTACAATTTCAAATTATTTAAATATATTTTTTCTCATGTGCCTTTTTTTTTCCTCCTAATGCTTTTTTTCCAGATTGTTTGTATATCAGAATTAATCAAATCTGAGTGCTTCTCATTTGTTTGTGTTAAGGCAGGGAAAAAAAAATCATATTAAACTTTGAGGATTCTGTTGCAAAGCACTAAATTAGTTTCCCAGATCCATAACCCATCAAATGGCTAAGTAATAGCTGTGTCATGAATGACTTGAACATTCTGTGAAGGACCTTGGTATTAATTTGGAAGCAGAATTGAAGATTTCTAACCTAAGGATATTCGTGCCTTCAAAGTTCATGAGCTGTGCTGCTGCTCAATGGAATAAACCTATCCTGTGTACTTTTTAGGGATTTTATTAAAAAGAGTAAGCTGGGAAATATATACATAGAGAATATATTGCTGATTGTATAACAGTGTTACTAACCTGAGTCATAAATCTTTGACCAAACAGGATCTATTGTCAAATTAATACAACAGATAATTAGGTCCAATTAAGAGATTGTCTCTGGGAGCAATAAATGTGCTTTCACTTTATACAGGTTGAACTGTAAAGGGGAGTCTAGTTAGCAGAGAAGGAGGACTTCCCAACACTGCAGAGTCATCATTACAGTTGATTGATCTCTGTGATGAAGGGCATTCGTATCTATAGGATGGCAATACTCATAGGATCTAAATGTCCATTCTCATCCTAGACCTAGTCAGATTAAATCACTCAAGCAAATAATATGCCTTTTTTTGACTCAGCTGAGAAAGGGTATAGCAATTTAAGGGCTCACAGCACCTTTCGTTTTAACCCTTGTATCTTCTGATCTCTTATTATGTGTTCTTAGTTTATTCTTATTTTTCTCAATCATTTCCTGCTGATTAAATCAGTCCTCCATTTTATTTATCAGTGCTTCATCTAGACACTCTTAAACAAAATTAGCACCAATTAAATTAATCCAATGAAAATGAATGACAGCTGTGTTTAGTCCCACTACTAAAGGTATCGTTCCTCTTTCCTGTCTTTCCCTACAGACAGACATACTAGTGTAAATTAAAAAATAAGAAATAAAGGGTTTCACCCTTACAACATAGGAGAAAAGGTAATAAAGAGTTTGAGCTTCTGCTTCATTTCTTATCATGTGTAAGATATGTAGTTAATTTTCTCAAACCATATGGTGGAGGCTCAGCTAGAGTTTGCAATCCATGTGGTGTCTTGTGTCATGCTCCAGAACGGTCAGGCTGCTTTTGACACTACTCTTCCCAAAAGAAGCAGCTGCATGTGGTCCTGTATTGTGTTGCCAGCATCAGGACGTGGGGGTTGCTGTCCCTCAGCGTGCTTCTTGCTTTCACTGGAAGAGCTCCTTGGGAGCGCCCTTGTCAGCCTGAGAGCACAGTGGACATTTCTGACACTGAACAGATTTGATTTTGTCAGGTCAGCCAAGACTGGCTGCAGATCACAGCTCTTTCAAAAGGGAAAAAGAGGACGCCCCCCCATGGAAGGCTGTGTTGTCCATTTGCTCTGAGAAAATGGACACAGGACCCATAAATAGCACCCACAAAAAAATCATAGAAGAAACTCATAATCTAATGAACACATTCATATTCATTTCTTTCATGGCAATCACTTCAGAATCTGGACTTTTTACTGACAAGTGTTTGTGAAAAAATACTCATAAATGCACAGCATGCCCTATGGGAGCCTGACTGAAAGCATAAGATGCTCTTATCCTTTCTCAGGATTATACTTTTCCTTCTAAATTATTCATGTCCAAATCAAATGTGGGTCCTTATTCCTCAGAGGCTGTAGAAAATTTCATTGTCTGAAAACTGTGCTTCTGTTCTTTCAGGCTAGACTCATGGTATGGAGTCAATAAGCCAAAGAGCAATATCCACCCAAGTGCAGATACTCAAACAGCCAGAGCCATAATCGACTGACATTTGGAATTACATATGAGAAGCCGAGGCAAGGTTTTTACTTTATTAGGTGTTAAAGAGCCAGATACGCAGATGTGAGACAACACAGAAGCAGTGTCAAGAAAACCATTTTACCCCCAGGATCTGGCAGCCAAACACACCAAAACCATTTTTTTTTTTTAAACAACTAAAAGACAGTTTTAAACAAGCCAGTGGATCGTGGGTTGAACACATAGTGCAGGTGTAGACTTAAACATTCTCCAGACAAGCTTATTGATTAAGGAAAGTCATTACTTATATCTCTTGAGTTTACTAATGGGAGACCCAAGGAGTTTAAAAGCATATCAGGTTTCTGAGAGGCTGTCTCTGGACTGCATTTCAAAGTGCATCAAATGCTGCTGTACCTTGGCTGGATATTTGACACGCACCGTGCTGCAGAGAGGCAGGATGGCGTTGCAGTGGCCAGGGCAGGAGGTGGGGGAAGTGCTGTCTGCACATCGCTGCCTTGGGGGTCTAGCCAGTCTTTTCCTCCAACCTACTTATGCTTCAGGTAATCAGGCAAAGCACCCAGACAAGAGCCATCTCTTCCTTTCCTTAACTGCAGGCTCACCAGTCCCAAAGCCCCATCCTGCATGGGCTGGATCTGTCCCAAAAGGGAGAGGTGCAGCCTGCACCTGCC
This sequence comes from Aramus guarauna, assembly GCA_013400195.1. Taxonomy (NCBI): domain Eukaryota; kingdom Metazoa; phylum Chordata; class Aves; order Gruiformes; family Aramidae; genus Aramus; species Aramus guarauna. The sequence continues at coordinate 691,188 of VXBL01004481.1, forward strand.
AAACTCAACGTGCTACTGCTCTCCCAGCATAACTTTGAAATCCTCCAGCAGATTTACTTTGGTTGGTTGGTTGGTTGGTTGGTTGTTTTGTTTGTTTGTTTTGGCAGGAGTTGTGCTGGTGAGAGAACCTGTGGAAGAGAAGGCTTTGAATTAAAACTAGATGTGGCAACATTTGAAGGGTAAGTGCATTAGGAAACCACCTAGGCTGGCCTTTCAGGAAATGGAAAAGATGACGTGCGAGGTATTTGCCATCTCTAATCTTTATTATAGCCATCAACACTGGATTAAAGGCAAAGTTGGATGCTTCTGTTTGAATTACTTAGCCTGGAACAGTTAATGGTGATATTTAAATTGTCATCAGTAGGTGTCAGAGCCAATGCTCTTCTGAGACAAATGAAGTTGTTCACACTTCTTCAGAAAGTATCGCTCCCGACTGCCTGCTAATTCTGTCAAACACCACTGCCTCTCTTCCCTCTCTGAGGGCTGTCTTGGCAATCTTATGGTTTAAAAACCTTCAACTTTAGAAAAATGAAAGCATACATTTTGCAGAAAGTGAAGACAACACAAGAAAAATCTGAAGTGCTGTTTGGATTGAATTTGTCCTACTTCATCACAAGCCAACCAGGCATGAGTTAGTCACTACCGAAGTGAATTTTAAAGTTCTGAACGCAAATATTATACAGATTTTATAAACACACTCTATTTTCAGGTACTCTGTAAATAGTTTGGGCATAACTGTATTCTTACACAATAACTTTGCTAGCCATAATTTATTTCTTAAATAAAGAGACTCTGTCCATCTTCTTATAATGTGACAAATTGGCAAACCTTCCAGGAACGAAGGGCTGTATTTTCACCTCATTATATTGGGAGTTAAATGTATAAAGCTTCACACATCAAGGTGAGATAATAGCTCTTACTAAGTTTAAGGATAAATTAAATATCTGCTCTGATGTTATATGCAAAAAAAAATAATTTCTGTTCAGCAGTGTTTGTGCCCTAGGTATGTTTTCAGGAGGGATTCAACTCTTGTATAGCTGTTAGTATGAAGGAAAGGGGAATAAAGAAAGCTAATGCTCGAATAAAAATAAAATAATTCCATGCTGCTGGCTCCTTAGGTTTTCCTATGTGAAATGAAAAGCAGCTACTCACTGAGGTGGGATCTTGCCTGAAATCAGAATGACCCAGAAAGATTGGTAATGCTTTAAGGGACAAGAACAAATGACATATGGGATCCAAACTGCTGTTTGCTTTGTCTAGTAACCTGTTTGCAGAAATGACTGACCTTAATTGTTGTGGGGAAGAAGCAAGAAACCTCTGGCTCAGCCCCTTCCAGTGGGCAGTTGTGACCCAGTCAATGTCCTCTCCAAATAAATGTCTTCCTATAAATGTCTTCTCCAGCAGTTAGGGAAGGACACTACACACTGGATTTTTATGTACCTGCTGATGCACCTTTTAAAGCTTTAACTAATGTAGCTATGCATAGTCTTATTATCTATAGGAGTGCATTACTCCCCATTAAAACCACCATGATGTTGGTCTGCCTTTGGTTGTGGCTGTGCAGAGCAGAGCGGTGTCATGCAGAGAGCGCGCTGGGAGCTCCAAATGGGCTGCGATGAGGAGAGCAAAGGACTGCGTCCGACCACTCTGACCCCCCCATGGAGCCACTTGCGGGAGCTGCTCCCCTGTGGCCCTGCGGCGTGCCTTGTAGGTGAGGCTGCTGTGGCAGTGAGTCCCGCAGCATCTTCCTGGGATTTATGGTTTCCATCCCTGAAGGTCCTCTGGAATTTGGTGCTATGAGAGATGTAATGGGAGTTCTTCAACTATGGCATTCAATTGTGTGTTTACCTTTAAACTTGTGTACCACAGTGGTCTCTTTCATACGGTCAAGAGAATTTTGTTTGCAAAATTATCCTATATGTTACCTGCCATGCCTTTATAATTTTCCTTGTGCTTTTCAGAAACCCTTCTAAAGTTTTTGTTTCTTGTCATGGTTTTGCCCCAGCTGGCAGCTGAGCACCACGCGGCTACTCGCTCACCTCTCCCCCCACCAAAGGGATGGGGAGGAGAATGAAAAAAAAGCCTTGTGGGTTCAGATAAATACAGTTTAATAGGATAGCAAAGAAAGATAATAGTAACAGCAATAACAACAACAACAACAACAACAAGTGATGCACAAATGTAATTGCTCCCCATATGCGGAAGGAAACAACCTGATGCCAAGTCTGTTTCCAAGCAATGATCCCACCTCCCTGCTTGCTTCCCCAGTTATATCTGGAGCCCGACGTTCTGTGGCAGGGAATATCCCTTTGGACAGTCTGGGCCAGCTGTCCTGGCTGTGCTCTCCCAGCTCCTCCTGCACCTGGCAGGGCGTGGGAAGCTGGAAAGTCCTTGACATGGTGTAAGCACTACACCTACCCAGCAACCACTAAAAACATCAGTGTGTTATCAACCTTATTCTCACACTAAATGCAAAGCACGGCACTATACCAGCCACTAGAAAGAAAATTAACTCTATCTCAGCTGAAACCAGGACATTTGTGTTGAGGTGACAAGTACTGTACCCATTATTCTGCATGAGACTGCATCACTGAGTTTGTGGCACAACTCCTTTTTCAGAGGAGAATCTCGGAAATCTGCAATAATGCTGACCACTGGCTATAAATGCGACTGATGTGTCTCTAAGTATGTGTTTATAATTAATTAACAAGGAAACTGTACAGAAAATTAAAGAACATTAAGTACCAGCCTGTGGTTTTCTATAGGACTAATGAAACTTAACGTTGTCTTCTGTGTAATTCCTCACTCAACACTTATCTGTAAATTTCACAGTATTACCAAACCCTTTCCCCACCTTGCAAAATGTGACCGGCAAAAGTATATATGATTTTCCTTTAGGCATTCAGCACTGGAAGCTAAATAAGACAAGATTGCTTTGATGGCACTGTATATCAGTAGAACAAAGATGGATTCCAAAATACCATATTAAATGTGTGGCATAGGGGGTAGTCAATTAGCTAAAGCATTAAAATGAGATTAAAAGAAGTGAAAAAAAAAATCCATCTTGTGATTGGAGTAAACATGAAATTATATAGGATGGCTGGGTTTTTCTAAATGTCATTCAGTTGTGTGTGAATGTAGCAAACCAATTAGATAAAATTAAATTTCAAGCCTGATTGACTTTTAAATATTCAATTTGAGCACTGCATTTTCTGTTTATTACATTGCTCAGGAAACATCTAGAAATGGCTGTTGAATCAAGGAATTAAATGAAACTTACACTGTCAATAGCCTAGCTGGGGTTTCTGCAAGAGCGCGATGGCAGTTCTGTTTTATTCAGCACCATTAAATGCTGAATATCCACAGAACGTAGAACTATAAGTCTGAAAAAGGACACACTGGCTGCTGGAGAGCTTTGGCATTTATAGCTGGATAGCACTGGCAGATAACGAGAAGTTTGATACCATGGAAATCACAACTATGAAATATATAACAATACTAACCCATGAAGATGGAATATATTTCATGAAATATTGGAGGATAATTCAAATCTGCACAGCAATCTGCTTTTCATTTCAAGTGTCGAGCCTATGTAAGCCATAACTTATCCAGGTATTACTCATGTGGGAAATAACTACAAATTTAGTACAACCCATGGAACAACAACAACAACAAAAAAACCAAAAAAACAAAACCAAAAACCATAACAAACCAAAAACCACATGTGAAGAACAGGAAGGTTGTAATGTCCTCTCTCTCCCCACCCCCTCTGTCTATGAGAACGAAAAGGACTTCTCTTAGAAAAATGTGCTCACTACTAGAGCGAGTCGAAAGCCTATCGCAGCTACAACGGGATGTGCCTGCTGGAGAGACGCATCCCAGCAGCCAGAAGATAGCTACCTCTTTCCACCTGCCCAAATACGAATGAGCAGCACGTGGTTACCCCAGCCCCACCCCACCCCCCCAGCACTCTTTGGCCACCTCGAGACAAAGCAGAGAGAGATGTTACACAAAGCGCTTCTTGTGGCCGGTATCAAGTCATTGCTGCCTTGCGTGCTGTGTTGGATGCTCTGGGAAATGGGCTTTGGACCAGAGAGAGAAGGGAGGAGAGAAAACATCTCTTGGGGCTGAAAGGTTGAGACAATATGTCATATGAATATTGTTATTTCATGCTTTTTATGACAATCCTGCTCTCAGTCAAAGGTCAGAGTTTCCCATTATCCTGTTCCAGTGTTATCAAAGCCATGGTAAGAAAATATCTGAAGAAAAAGATATTGATACCTTCTCTTCCCCCTACTGACAAAATAGAGCAGCTCCAGGCAACAAAAAGGGGGGGGGGGGGGGGGGGGAGATCCCTTTTTT
>VXBL01004481.1:695573-785429 GCA_013400195.1 Aramus guarauna
GGGGGGGAAGTAGATCCCTTTCATTGTTTTATTTTCCATTTTTTCTGCTGTAGTAACCTTTCTACCAGCATCCTTTCCATTCTCATAAGGCAATCAATTTTCTTATTAAAAGCAAAAGATACAAACTTTGAATGAAGCCATTGCAAAGGAACCTCCCCAAAATCATCTCTTTATCTCCCTTTAGCCACCAAACCCAGAAATATTAACAACTGGAGGATGCTATAGAAAAGGATCTCGTGCGTGTTCCTGTGCCTACTCAGAGGAGCAGGAATCTGTCGTTCAGCATATCCACAGCAGGTTTTTTTTTAAGTAAAGAAAACTTACTGCCAGAGGTTTCAGGAAGCTGATACTTTATTTTCTTTATTTTACTGCAAGAAAATGCTGACTTTCTAGCTGGCTATTTCTTCCTGACAGAATCTATAGACTATTTTGTTTTCTTTGATCCCACTGCTAAAATCTATGCAGTCTCATTAACAGATCCAAGTATAAAAGAAGTGCGTAATTTTTAATATAACTTTACAGAGAACCAGCCCTCTCAAAAGCACCATTCAAGGTAGTTCCTGCTACAACACAGATGAAAAAGATCACTTTGACACACAAGCCAAAGCCAGCCAAGCCTTTGGATCAATCCCAAAGCTCAGAATTAAAAATGTCTGTGAAACAACCCATTCTAGATAATGATATACAAATGAGTATAGCGTGCATCCAGCTTTGCTTTGGCAAGTGTCCTGGGCCATGATTTCCTGCGTCGAGGATCCCACCCTCAGACAGGAATAGCCAGCTACACAAGTACAGGGTGAGGAGCAGCTGGCTGGGTAGCTGTTCTGCAGAAGGCATCTGGAGTTGTCATGTCTCTAACCAGATTGTGCTGAGATGTTGTTGTGAAAAACGAAAAAAGTCATGATAAGGCAAGTAGCAAAGTCTTGCCTACAGAACATATGAAGCAATCCGTCTTACTCTGCTCAGCTCTCCTACAGCCTCAGCTGAGATCTCTGCTCCTTCAAGAAAGATGGGGGTCAAATTATTCAGTATTCTAGAAACCATGACCTATGAATAAAAATTGAGCAAGTCGGAATTATTCATCCTAAAGAAAAAATTGGAGGAATAGCATGAAAACAGCCTCCAGACAGGTGAAAGGCTACAGCAATGAGGGATAGAACAGGAGAGGGAGGGGGACAATAATTCAGAGTCTTACATGACAGCAGCAAAAAATCAGCAAAGAGATTAAAAATATTTTCTAGCAGCAGGGACGGGGGTCACTGGTCTCGATTGCCCTCAGAGGGTTGCCACCATCAGAGAATTTTGAGGACACATTAGACTAACATTGATCAAGAATAAAAACAGATATCCTTCCTTAGGGCAGGGATGTACTAGATGGTCTAGGATGCTACAAAATTCTCTGACTAGTGATACTGCATTAGTATCTCTGGTCAGCCGCAGCCCCTACATATCACGTACCATCCAAATTACTTCCATTGAGAACTTCTGCCTGGCCTGCATGCAAGAGATGTGTCAGATGACTGTCCTAGGGGCAAGACAATGCTGCCTCCACCTCTGGTACCTGCAGTTGGCACTTGAAAGCTGTTTTGGGGACTCCTTTCACAGAGGTCCCACTGACTGGTTTCTCCACTGTTTCAGTAAAAGCCAGCGATGGAGCAGATGACTTTCCCCTGGAGCTGCCTCCATACCACAATAAGGATTTGAAGCTCTGCTTTGCCTCCTAGGTGGATGGCAAGGCAGTTGTGTTGGTGATTAGCAACCTCTCAGTTAACCTGAGTGTTTCAGGGGATGTAATGGGGAAGTCTAGCTCTCTGTATGGGAAGTGACTGGTTTATTTTGGGGGGAAACATGGGGCGTTTCATGAAGGATGCATCCCGAGGTGTCGGTGACCAGTTCATGTCTGCCATATGCCATCCAGCATCAGGGCTGCTTCTTCCCCTACTGCCCGTACACCAGGCTGCACCTGAAGTCAGAGAAATGTCATGTCACTGTCAGCTAATGCACAGGAGGCTGTAATGCGGCTGAGTAGCAGCAGAAAGGTGGCATACGCTTGACTGACACTGACAGCCTGACATTTGACAAGTGAGTTTTAGAGAGGAGGGTTTTTCTCTATGCTATGAAGTGCTTTACAAACATTCACTAAGTTTCATAGTACTTCTCATACCACCTCCTCCTTACAAACGCAGAAGCTAAAGCTCACCAGTTTAGCTTCACTCCTGGCAGAAACAAGAGGTGACTTGGTGTTGGCTGGACACCGATGGTCACTGGCTGGCATTTTTACCACCCTGCCTTCCGCATGATATCCTGAGCAGGTTCAGATGACTTGTCAGGATGCTCAGGTGCCGTCAGCACTCCCTCCTGGCTGGCTGGCATGCAGATGCTCTGGCATGTACGCTCCCAGCTGCAGAGCTTGCACGCAGTTATCACAGAAACAGGCAGGACAGAAAACCTGGCAGGAAGGACGGACTTCCAGACCCCCATCTTCAGGCAGCCGGGATGTGCATGCGTGCGCTCCCACTGCCATCCATCACGCTCACACATGTTCTCACAGGCCTGCAGAGCTGAAACAGAAATGGCTTTGTTTGTGTCTACCAAATTAACCCACGTCTCCACCTCAGGTATAATTAAACACAGATGTATCATGAGCTAGGGCAAGCCCCAGACCTGCGTGAATAATTGTTGTACAACAGCAGAAAAGGGCAGTGCGTCCAGAATTAGCAACTTTGCTGTACTCCCAAATTGGCTGTTTGCCACTGAGGCATTCTTTTTGCCTTTTCTCTTTGTTGGGGTTTTTATTCATTTGGGNAGAGCCACTGAATTCCAATGCACCTAGGGGCTTTGTTTTATTTTCACGTCTTTCAAGGCTCATGTCTGCTCTGGGTGAACCCTACGCCTCAGAAAGTATTTCTTTGGAGTGCTAAGCTGCACAGGCTGGTGCAGCTGAGCTCCGTGTGAGCGCAGATGAAGCAGAGGATGCTTTTGTCTCTGCCCTGTGACCGAGATGGTGGTACCAGCAAACTTGCATGCACTGGCTAGAGAGAGCAAGCCTCTGTGCTCCCTTCTTTGCAGAAAGCCTCCAGTAGTGATGCTTTAATAGCATAATATTCTTGCAAGGCTGTAAGTGTTTTATCAGGGGTCAGCAGCAGGAATGGTCTTTAAGAAGCGATTCTCCTCTTCTGGAGTCTCTGGCAGGTGGAAGAGCGGCGCCGCGGGGGCCCCGCCAAGCATCGCCCCCCCACGCAACTGCAAGTCTCTGAGCGCAGGGCTTCTGGCAGCAGCAACGGAGCAGCCCGCAGGAGTCGGCAGATCACAAGAAGTTTTAATTTCCCTTTCTTCCTTCTGCTTGAGCAGCAGACACCCCCCTCCCAACTCCCATTTTCAAGCTGGGTGTACGACGTGTGCTGCAGGGTGAAATCCAGTGCCAAGAGACACTTGGCTCGGGGAAGCCGATGAGCCGTGCGCCCGCAGCAGAAGCCTGGTCTCCTCACGCAGCAGCGGGACGGCCGTGAGCAACGCAAAGCTCCTGAAGAGCTGCAGCACTTCCCCTCCACGATGCTGTGGCATCAGGGAAAAAAATCAGTAGTGGTCATTCGTGCATTATATCGGGCTGTTAAGATGACTTCAACAGCAAACGTTACTCCCACACCATCTTTATGTTCAAGGCCATAAAAATATTCACCAATCAAAAATTTTGCATTCTCAGGGGAAGCATCGCTGCTGTGGAAGAAGAGCCTAGGTTTTACACGGTATTTGAGTGTTAAGTCAGCTCAGTGAGTAGTCTGTAATTGGCTTCAGTAGGCCCTCCCTAAAGCTGTAGCATCACTTGCTTGTTTACGAGTAGCAGCAAGAGTACGGAAAAATGAACGCTGACTCGGCAAGGAGTTTGAGTTCCTCAGTGATTTCCACAAAAATGGGGAAACTTGTCACAAAAGAGAGAAAACCTACATCTTAGTTATTACCTGTGGACAAGGAAAAAGCAACAAGATGAAGCAGTCATGGTGCGTTTATGGCAGAGTAACTGGAGCAGTTGATTATACATCCGTTGCTACTGAGGAAAATTTGGAAGTATTTTCACAGGGGACGTGCTGATGTTACCGCGTTAAGAGCAGACATGGTGATTTATCAGTATCTAGAAATCTCACCCTGTTGAGTGTCTCTGGTGAGGCCTTCGTTACAGACTTTTGTGACATCACTTTTTAGGGCTATACATTTTACTGTATAAGCGGATACTGATCACACGGCCCAAAACCTCTGCAATCTGCTACCAGAAAGCAAAATGTGTCTGTGGCTCACTGGGAGACTGCAAAAACCAGTGTGTGGTGTTTTTGGGGGGCTGTTTGGTTTTTTTTAAGGGGACTGTTTGCCTCATTTTTCTTAAATCCAGTCCTCATTGCATATTGCAACATATGGTCCTCATTTTGAAGGTGCTGAGCCTTTTTTCCTCTGCTGGGTGTTTTTTTGCTCTGCCCACATTGCTTCTGGGCAGAATGAGAACACTTGCCGTGTCTGTGTTACTGGCTTTGAAAATACAAGTTACATGACGGTTCTACAGTGCCCACCAGTTATGGTTACTTACATGAAACTGCAGTGTGAGTAATTCCTGAGAGATAAAAAACACAGAACTAGTAGGAAAATACAACTTCACATTATCACAAGTGTTCCTTTCCTTACTGGAAATTGCTGGGGTGATCCCCAGACATATTATGCAGAACAGTCATGCAAAAATTTAGTAATGAATTTGATCCATCAGTCAACATTTATTTTTAGAACTGATTGTTTAAATTTAATTCTGGCACTATTTTGTGACTTAAGTTGTGCATTATTGTAAATGGGTTCTGTTGAGTCATACTTAACCTGCAAACTGAATTTTTAGAAGACAAGTTTCTGCAGAATCTAAGAACAATGAAAGTATTTCTCTGCAGTTTCTTAGTCCAAGAGAAGTGTGCATTTATTTTTAAATAAAGATAATAAGCAAGCAGTGTAAATGCTTGAAAATAAGTTATTGTTTTTTAATGTTCAAAACAAATGGAAACTTCTTTCCCATTGTCACAGAACGATGACTCTCCTGCGAAATGCCCTGGTCTGAGGAGGAGTGCATCTGCATGGATCAGATATTTGCTGGCTTGGGTGTGGAAGGCAGTGGTCCCAAATAAGCTTCACTGATGCCATCAGCAAAACTCCCTCTATTTTAGGAATCCAAGATTTCACCTCCAGATTCCCATCTCAGCACGGCTGGTCACCTGTAACCCATCCTGTGCGCATTCCTCCACCTCTCTTGGACTCCATCTCCTTTCTTCCACCCTTCCACTCGTGATAAAGATTGCAAAGTACTGTGGGTTTGCTCTGCTGCTACTGTGAAAGAAACTCAGGGTGACACTGAGAACAGCGATCATTCTCCTGCCATTATAAATGCTAAATAAATAACAAAATATTTCAGTTTAATCACAGTTCATCTCTCTTAGATCAAAAGAGATATTCTAAATGGGAAGGAACTTTTAAAATGAAGAATGTGCTGTGAGGAAGTCTGTTTTAATTTTGTAGTATGAATATTAACCAGAACAACTCTAAGTCACCAACCTCTGTACAATTATTAAGGAAGAAGAAGAAAAAGAAAAGACGAACCATTTAAGACAGGTTGTAATTTTATAAGGCACAAAAGCAGTGTGAGAACAGAATTTGTAGAGCGGCTTGTGCCTAGCACCCAGTCTCAGTTTCCCTTGTTTCAAATTTGCAATAATCCACACTCTTTTAACGGGAGGTAGAGGTTGTGGTAACCTTGCAGTGTAAACCCGCCTCTCTGTTTCTATTCTGCATGCTAACGGAGTCACGTTAGTGTCACTGATATGTCATCTTGACAGTCCTTTCACAGTAACAGTAAACCCACTGGATAGTGACTCTTGCCATGTAGAGATTTCCAGAAAAATCTATTTTATGCTCTGGGAAGTACACATTTACTGCTGAATGACTGCAAACACCTATTTGGAAAAACAACTTAAAGAGAAACCAATGCCTTTGACCTGTTGTTTTGTTGTGTGGTTTGTTGGGGGTTTTTAAAGGATGCAAAAGCTCAGCAGTTTCAACTCCTGTGTTTAGCTGTTTCCATAAAGCATTAAATGCTTAGTAACTTTTCTCATACTCAGTGTGCCTAAAAGATTAAATACATATAAGACAATCTCTTTTTTCCAAACTGCACAAAGCCTTGCTCTCTCCTTAGATGTCTCAAAACAGATGTTTGTTTATGGTCTCCATTTGGTGTTGCCTGTAGGACTGGCTTCCTCCCCGCTTAATTTTCCCTGTTGCCCTCCCTTCTCCCTCCCCTTCCTGACTTCCAGCCTCTCGGCTTACTAGCAAAGCAACGTGCAAGGAAAACCATTCCAATGCTGATTTCCATTCCCGTTTCACTCCACCTCCTCTTTCTCCTTCCCTTCCCCTTTAAACGTTTGTGATATTTACTTTGTTGGCAATTTGTCTGCAGACGCCTCGGAATAACAGTGACACATAGTCTGGCTCGGCAGGGAATAGATAGGGTTACGTAGCTGGTGGGAGAGTTAAAATTGCTTTGCAGAGAAGCCAGTGACACACAGAAAAGAAATGTAGGTGCCCCCGCCCAGAAACCTACCCCAGAAACAGGTGGGTTACAGGAAAGGGGCCTCCATTCTGGTTCTAAGAGCCTGTTAAGCATTTGGGTGTTGTTGCTATTGCCCGTGCGGCTGGGAAGCCGCCGGGCGTATTTTGTGCCGCACTGAATAAATCTCAGCATCTTCCCTCAGTCTCCATGGGCCGAGGCCGCTGCCGGGGCAGCGAGCTCAGCCAGGCGTGATGGCAGGACAAGAGGATCGACCGTGGCAAAAGACTTTTGGATTGGGAAATACTCTGTCAGAGAAAAGGGAGAGGTTGGGAGAGGGCAGAGAGGGGAGAAGGAGGCGGAGAAGGGGAGTGGGACAAAGCGGGCTGGTGGGTATTCACAGCATCCTAAACCCCTCAATAGGGCATTGTCCCCGGGTGGGGGTCCTGCTGGCGGCGGGGGGAAGGGGATGCTTCCCCCGGAGGTGGCCAGCTGGAAGGTAGCCTGGGGGGCCCAAGGTGGCCCGGAGGCACAGCCCCCCTGCAGCTAGGGAAACATGGAGCGTCTTCCCCAAAATCCACACGGTGCTTGGTTGTGTTTATTCAGGCCCCGGCGACCAGCTGTCAGGAGCCTGTGAATGACGAGGGATTTTTTAATGATGGCGCTTTCAGCCATAATGATCAGTTTGCATCACTTTCCATTTTCAAAGCTGGTTTTTTTCAAGGAAAAAGGCTGAAACCTTTCTTTAATGAAACGTGAAGCCCAAGACCCTCCTTTGCATGTGTGCCTCCCTTCACCCCCAGTGGAGGAGCTCATTATCATGGGCTTTTCAGGCCCACAAAGACAGGCTCTGCTAATACTCCACAGCACCTTTCACATGCTCATTCATGCCTTTTTTATTAATTTTTTTTTTTCAGTCTGGTTTCAGCAAACGATCTGGGGGGAGCATTTCTGATTTGGGCTTTAGGAGGGAGGGAAGGAGGAAGGGAGATTGCTTCAGATCAAGGGAAGTGGTAAAGCTTTTGCTTAACTATAAGCACATGAATATGCTCACCAAAATCACTGAAAATGCAAGGAGCCTTGGTTCTCTTCCCAGCTCAGGATTCCCCACCTGTAAAATAGGACAAGCAGCACTTGCCTCCTTTGGACAGTGTTACGCACCTAAAAAAAAGCCCATGAATGCCAGGTAACATTACTATCTGCGTCCATAAACTCAGCAGTAAGTTCAAGCACTTTACTGCATCCATGACCTTCAACATCAAAGAAGGGTAGGAAAGGGAAAAAGGTAAACTGGGTATAAATGAACAATTTAAAACATATTTGAAATGAAAAAAAAAAATTTGAATCAGGTGTCCTGACTGCAAGCAATACTTTGATCCCATAATTTTTAGCATGTTTATTAGCATAGGACTTCCTCAGGAGACCATGGAAACTGGGGAAAGGGCTCCCACTGGTTTCAAACACCATTAGAGAAGACCAGCAGAGCCCGTTCCACTAAGAGAACTAATAGTTGGTATGTAGTAGGTAAATGTCTGCTATAAGACGCATGAAGTCAGAGGCCACTTCCAACTCAGGGGCAATGTGGGTCAATTATGTCCATTCCCTTACTGTTATTTGAAGTAGATCCCCAAAATTCAGACGTGAGAACTTAATGGTTAGTCCTGCAGCACCTCAACACCTTGTTCCTCTGGTGGCATCCAGACCTAGGTGCTAAGCCTTCAGTGTTACAGTAAAATGAGAAAACGGGATGACTCAGAATAGAACCGGTAACAGCTGAGCAGGAAACAACCCTTAACGAGACAGCAAAAAGGGCACGAAGAGCCAGCACTGAGCAGGAAAAGAGCCTGCCTTGCAGTTGTGGGGGGTCTCATTAGAAGATTCAGCTCCTGTTGTGTAAAACGAGGGAGCTCAGGTGGACAGCATGGTTGCTGTGCCTCTGCTAGCTGGTTTCATCTGATGGTCCTCCGTCAGAAAAAAAACAGCTTCCTCTGAGTAGCAGACAGCCTTTCTCATTTACAAGAACCGCTAATACTTTTCATAATGGACAGATTATGTTGATCTGCTGGTCCCCATTCTGTAAACGAAGACTAATTAAGCCCTTGGTGAGGCAGAAAGGTTTTAATAGGGATGCTCACATGCTTAAAATTTGTGATCTGTTATTAGTTTGCTGAATCACCATTACATACAGAATGGACTGAGACAAAAATTGCATCTGGCTGTCATTCCACTTACCTGCCTGTGGCTTTAGTACAAATCCCATGCAATTTAAGACTGCTTAAATTTATGCCTATGAGCTTAAGATTGATTGAATTTAACAAAACATTATATACACATATCAAGAGTATCTTGTGTTGCAGTCGCACTTCCTCTTCTCCTGCATGAAATCCCAAGTCACATGCAGAACCTCCCTTACCATGCCGGTACATCATAGAAAACAGTCATGTTATACCAGAGAATTGAGGTTACTGGTCTTACACTACAAAAACTTTTCCACGGTTATAGCTTTATTGGTCTAAGTGACAGTGTTTTTCTTATGTCCTTTCTTTTTTTTGCTGTTTCTGCTGAGAAAAAATGGAATGCAGGAACTTGAAACATGAGCTGAACCTTTATCTAGATCATCAAACGATGAGAAAAGTCACGCCAAGAGACAGCGTGAAGAAAATCATCTGCTGAGCTCAGACAAAGGGAAGGATCTTCTAATGAATTAGACAGAAAGGTAGGACCCAAGAGTCACAGACACATTTGTTTGTTACTTCTTCAGAGCAAATGTCCAGATACAAAAGAATCCTCTAAATTTAAGACGGTGGGGCAGAAGTGTCTCTTGGGAAAAAAAAAAAAAAATCCTGGTACCAATCCCCCCAGATGAGAGGCTGCAACACGCTGAAATAAATTAATCCCACTGCTGCTCCCCACCGAGCTATGGGGACGTGACAGGGGAAGTCAGGGGTTCGTGGGCGGGTGGGAGGACGGAGCAGCCAGGGCTGGGCTGGGGAGCTCAGCCCTCTTCCCACCTCGGCGCAGGCAGCGGCCACCCAGCACCCCGACGGGAGGCTGCCTGAGCTTGTTTTTCCCTTGCGTGGATAGCACGTAGGGCACGGTCTGTCCTGCAGAAATTAGAGACTGGGAAGACCAATTAAGTCATTCGGTTCAATTCCCTGAGGCCAATTTAAAGACTGCTCTCTCTACTAGATACTCTGTTGTGGGTTACTTTCAGGGTAATTTTAAAAGTCCCATGTGACAGTGCTTTCATTATTTCCCTGAGGAGACTACTCCACAGTCTAATATATTTCACTGTCAAGAAGTTTTTCTGGAAATTCCTCTTAAAATTTCACTCCTAATTTCCTCCCATTTACTCAGAGTTATATGTATTATGCTATGGTAAATGTCAATTATTAGTTATACTAAAAAATTCATCTCTGTTTCCCAAATGCTATGTAGAATGTCACAATATCCTGTCTTTGTCATTGTTTAGCTAGACTGAGTTTTATTGTGAAGTTGTTTTTTTTTTTTTAGTTCAGGCCCTTCCTGAATTACATTGATCCCCTCTGGGCACCCTTCCCATACACACTGTGTCTGCTGTAGTGATGCAATATTCCAGATGAGGGTTCTCATACAACCTTGATGCATAAAATATTTCCCTTGTCTCTGCACCACATTGACTGTTGAGGGTTTTTTATTTCTCTCATGTCAGCTCGTACTTGAAGTGCATGCCTAATTTCACTGCCCACGTTCACCAGTGAATCTCTATCCTTAGCACCAGTCCCCTTTTACTTCTCTGTTTGGAATTGTATGTCCTAGTCCATCAAATCATATATTTCATAATTCAGTCTTATTTTATTATGTATGTTCATATTTCTAACAGATCACAATTTGTGCTGTTTTCCTGTACTTAATTCTCCAGTATGAAATCATTCATATTCGTAAATTGCAATAGCACCACATAATTTTCACGGACAGGGTCTTTCTCTATGTCCAGCCATGCAATGCAGGATGTTAACAGTTCACTACTTCATTATTCATCATTATTCTTTACCTATTGTCTTTTACAACTTTGGATATACATTACACTTTTTTGTGTAAGAATACCTCAGGTTTTAGAAAAAGATTTCAGAAAATGCATTATGGAGCAGTCAAACAAATGCATGTCTATCTAAATAAAGCAATGAAACTTCTAGAGTTAAAATTATTTTTCTTTTTCTTTTTCTTTTTCTTTTTCTTTTTCTTTTTCTTTTTCTTTTTCTTTTTCTTTTTCTTTTTCTTTTTCTTTTTCTTTTTCTTTTTCTTTTTCTTTTTTTTTTTTTTTTTTTTTTTTTTTTTTTCTTTTTCTTTTTCTTTTTCTTTTTCTTTTTCTTTTTCTTTTTCTTTTTCTTTTTCTTTTTCTTTTTCTTTTTCTTTTTTTCTTTTTCTTTTTCTTTTTCTTTTTCTTTTTCTTTTTATTTTTATTTTTTTCTTTTTCTTTTTCTTTTTCTTTTTTTTCTTTTTCTTTTTCCAAATGTGAAACATTTACAACGATCTCTCTTGATTTTTCTTTAAAAATAAGTGCTACATGTACTTTTCTGCTTAAGATTTTTGTACCTTCTCCCATCCCTTTTTTTTTTCAAAAGTAGTTGACTTTTATATAGTAGCATTATTAAGTAATTTTATTATTATGCTAAGCCATACTGTGACCTGGACTTGCAGACTTGTTGAGAATGATGTTTTCCTAGTCTTTTTCTTTTGTTCTTCATAGTAAATCTTATGTTGAAAAACTACTTTTTCCCTGCAAGTTTTATGAAGTGCGCTCATGCACAGAGTCAATACTGATCCTGTGAGCATCACAAGAAAAAGCATGTGAATAACACCAGTAAATGCCTGAATGACCCTGATTATTTGCATAAAACAAGGCATCCATATGTCCCTGTTTAAGTCCAAATGAAGAAATTG
This sequence comes from Aramus guarauna, assembly GCA_013400195.1. NCBI lineage: Eukaryota > Metazoa > Chordata > Aves > Gruiformes > Aramidae > Aramus > Aramus guarauna. Next base: position 707,062 of record VXBL01004481.1, read on the forward strand.
CCAGGAAAAAAATAAAGTCACTCTGATTTGTCAGCATATCTCATTCTAACAAAACCCTGCTTCAGCAAAATATCTTTGTGGACAGTTGCTGGAGATAGACTGTGTTAATATGAATGACTTTACCTTTTATAAATGACACCTGTATTATCAACATTGATTTGAAGGTGACATAATTTTCTTGCAAAACCCATTAGGTTTTTATGCTCTTGGCAAGCAGCTCTGCTTTGATGATTAGACATAGTAACTCTTCTCTTAAGCAAGAAACCTCAAATATTTGCCTCAGCTCTTATGTGCGGGCTGCGTAACCAAACATAAAGTAGATGATTTAACTTAAAGTTGTGTTAATAATCTGACATTTCTTTCTATATTTAGCTATTTAAGCACAACACTTTAATTATGGCTATATGATCATCAATATCTAGAATGACACATTGTGGGTGATGCTGTCAAACAGGATAAGCATGCTCCTACTCTTTCACAGCCTTTGTGATCACACAGTCCTTGTTATACAGCATCTTTCATTCAGCAATAAATTGCACTAAACCCTCTCACTTTGACATCTCTTCTTATCAGACGAACTGCTTGCTCCTGAAAAAAAATTTTGCAACTCAACTGTACGTTTCCTGGAAGTTGGATATTTCTGTCTCCTAAAAGATAACTGTTATGATGGTCACTACAATAAATCCCCAAATGATAACTTCAAAGAGACCAAGCCTAAATCTGAAAGGAAATTCAGGTGCCCCAAAGGTTCAATATTCTAGTGCCTTGGTGAGAACATGGAGATACATGCTATTTCTTAATGTATATGTATACGGATTTCAGATGTCTCTAGCTCTAGGCAGTAGCTGCAAGAATATGCTGAGGACCCATATTTTAATTCAGTCACTTAAATTTCACTTTAGGTAGCTAAGTTCTTTTATGGCTTTGGCCCCGGTTGAGTAATTAGACAAGATGGAGGAAGGAAGTATTACCCTTATTTTACAAATGAGGAATTTCAGTACAGAGAGATTAAATGCTTTGCCTAAGGAAATGTAAGAAACTTGAGGCAGAGTCAGGAAGGTCCATTTAAGCTGTGCTTCAGATCTAGATATCCTTAGTCTCTGATTCCAGTGTCTTAACAAAAAGGCTTTTCTCCTCACTTCTCTCAGTTATGTCAACTCACAAATGCTGCTGAACTGGACACGTTGAGACCATAACTCTTTTTACTTACCCTTTTTTTTTTTTTTTTTTGTGAAACAATTCATTCTTCTCTTTTACATAGGTTTTTGTACCACGGCAATCCCTCTGGTTTGCAAGTGGCATTCAGTAAAGCCTTCAGAAACGTAGCTAATGTCTGTCACAGGCTGTTTGTGTCTTCATTGTCTCTCTGGTGAAAGAGTGCTGTTTTGGTATGATTTTTGCAAACACATGTGCTGCCAGGAGGCAGGCGAGGAGGCAGGCGAAGGTGAAAGTGGACCTTGCACTGCCAGCCATGGCAGCGAGGTTATGACAGTCTATGCTCTCTTGGGGAGTTTGCTGCAGGCAGCGCTGACTCAAGCCTTCAAGGCAGCACACGTCTGTGCGTTGCTGTGCTGAGGCAGTGGTGTCGGAGCTGGGATGCTCCAGCTACAGGAAGGGAAAATGAGGAGAGCAAAGCTGGGAAGTGGAGCCAAGGGTGGCTACAGAGGGCTGGTATGTCTCCTCCTGCCACTGCCGGAGCAGGGACCAACTGCTGCAGGTTTTGACTTTGCCCTGTGGCAGCAACTTTGGCTTCCTGCAGGTCTTGCACAGTCAGAGCAGGCAGCCTGGCTGCGGTCACTTCGCTGCCGGTAGAAACCTGCCACCCCAGGCAATGGCTGGGTTTGCGTTTCCCCCAACCACCATGGCTCCAGCCTTTGCCTGCAAGGCAAACTGAGGCCAACCACTTCCAGTGTGTCAGGAGCGGTGGCATAGCCATCACCTGTGTGGGACACAGGCCTGAAGGTCCATGAACCTTAGCAGCAGCCACAGCCTTTTATGGCTTACAGGATCACGCATGGAAACTAAGGGATCCAGGTCCTGGAGCTGTTGGGCTCCAGGTAACTCCTCTGGATATTAGGTGGCAGAGATTAGGAAACATATTTAGGTAGGGATGGAAATGTGGAGTCTTCAGCATCCTGTGCAACCCACCGAACTGTAGTTCCTTGCAAGCACACTGACTGTTCACCCAAAATTTGGCCAAACTTGGTCTGTTTTCATAGAACATCTCCAGTTTAGTTATAGAGTGCTTTCTAATGAAATACAGCTTTATTTAAAAAATATCCATCTCTCTTTTGACTGGAACACTTCTATGATGCTATCTATGTCAGCCATGAAGGTGGCTTTTGCTAGCTTCTGGGTAAACTCAGTGTTACGAGGCTGGGTGCCAACTGGCCAAGAATGACGTCTACAGGGTAGATTTCCTCAGCACTGGACTGACAGATGGTCAGAGAGAGGAGGGCCCTCTGCTCGAGTGTCGTACTGGCAGGCACCCTCAGGAGTCACACCAGCTGTTGGGCCTTTTCTTTTGCAGGCTGAGGGAGGACATAGGCCACTTCTCAGGGCTCAGATTGCAGCTCCTTGAGGGTGTATGTTGCTTCCTGATGAGGTGAATGAAGGTGCTGATTTCAGGGAATATAGGTGGGCTGTTTGCTAGTGGGTGGGAAGGACCAGGTCTATGCCACTTGGAAAGCTCCCTGAATATGCATGATCTTGTTGGCAAAGTAGAAGTGACCCCTTGGTGGCTAGTCTAGCATTCAGCTTCGTTATGTGCCATGGTCATCCAAGTCCAATGAAGTGTTTTGTCAGGGTATACAGCAATCTGGGGCAGGATTAGGTAGTTTCTTCAGAGGTTGACAAGAAGAAGCCTCTCTTGGCCTGCTCTTTCACATTCACATTACTACCTTCCTTCCTGCCCTCCTGGTTCTCTTCTCCAAATGTGACTTCTGTTGGACCTTTAAGGTAAGCATGTCAGATGTGTGCAATGATAAGATACCAGGGAGGCAAAGCTGATCCCAAATTATCTTTATTGTTTCACTTCTATATAGAAACTGATGTCTTCCAAATGGTGGTAAGCAAGTTGAAAATGGTAGTGTGCACAGGTCTAGCTTCTCCATAATTCAAACAGATCAAATAAATCTGGGCAGACTGTTTTTGAACCGAAGCAGAGCATTAATGCTATGATACATTACAATTTTTCTTTCCGCTTTTTAGGAAAATAGTACACTGACATTTCTGCCACAGGTAAATCTGTACAGGTGTTCTTCTAAATATGTATTAAATCAAAGCTTTGTACAGAAAATATGCTGTCTCCATGACATGATATTGAAAAAAAAAAAAAATTTCAGAGGGACTGCAACATTGTCCATCATTCCTCCCTCTGTGACACTTGAAAGATATGGTAGGTGATACTGAGGCTGAACTTGATCCGACTCTAACCTGTAGTGATCCTGATGCTGACTTAGCCTGTATGTCAGGAATATTTCTGCAAAATAGTGTGTTCCCTAGAAGGCTATGACTCTGGGGAGGCACTGTGGTAAGGGCACTTTTATGACAAAAAACAGTTATTGTTCTTAGAGAAAAACAATAGTTAATTTTTCAAATAAGATAAGTTAATTTTTCACTTCTTTCACCATCATAATTTGGAAAATATAAGTAAATTCTAAGGTCCTAGTGATTCAGAAACTGGCAGCTTTGTTAGAGTGGCAGAAATCTATACTATGGGCACTTGCTTTGCCTTTCCTCTTTATTCTTGTCACCTCTGCCATTGGAATCAGATAGTCTCCAAATTGAAAACAGGTATCTGATCCAGAAGAGTGCATTTCCCATTAAATGCAATGAATCTTGATGCAACCTGATTGGATACAAATGAACTGCAGAAAATGAAAGAAAAAGGCCAGTTTGCAATGTAGGTGTAGTCTCTTAATATGTCTAACTGAAGATCAAAGTGGTTGGGGAAAAAAGGCCCGTAAACTGCTATTACTGCAAATGCTCATTAATCCTAAATACCTTCCAATCTCTCCATCATTAAGTTTTAGGAATCTGGATCAGAATCAGTTCCTTACTGGAACTGTTGTTTTAATAGGGACTGATATCTGGTTAGAAGAGAATTTTTTTTTTTTCCTTTTGAAGAACATTTATGCCCTGTATTATGGGCTTGACCCAGTTACCACTGATAGTGGTAAGTCAGCCGCAGCTGCGCTGAAGACAAGAGATGCGTTGGTGCCCAAGAGAGGTAGATGGGAGATGAATCAGGCCCCATGCGTGTGAAAAAAGGCCACAGAAAATCTATTGCTTGAATTGCCTCCTAAAAGATTGACATGGTCTAATTTGCTTATGGTTAAACACCATCATTTATGATGAACAGGATGATTACCTTGAGCATTCAGCACCAATTACTAAGCCCTCCCCCCCAATATTATTTTACTTAATTCTATTCATAACAACAGCAACAATCTCCATCCCTCAGAACATCTCTTTGCTTGAAAAAAATAATTATTAGCTAACCTAATTCCTGGGAAAACCTCTATATTTCTTCCCACATATATATTCTATATTGAGGTGCAGCACTAAACCTCTGGCCATCACAGCAATTTACTGGTTTTTAATGGTTGGAATATTTCACCTCCCTGTTAAATATCCCTTTGCCCTTTGCTGACGTTGTTGCCTATTAAATTGTATGTCTAGCTTTGGAGCTTATGTTGCTGCACCCCTGCTGCTTTAGCTCCTTATCTCCATAGGATTTGCTGTAGCACACACAGCCAGTGGATGAATTTGCACATATTTGCAGTGTGGAGCCTTGACTTTTACTGCTTGCATGTAAATGAAAAAAAAAAAAAAAAAAAATTGAAAAAAAAAAAAGAAGACGAAGTCATTTCCTTTTTGTGATCAGCAATTCATCATCACTAAAGCACTGGGAGGAAAACAGTTGTCAACTTCCCATTTTAGGTTATAACTTCAAAGCAAACCTTTGATTTGAATGCCAGACTCTGAACGCTGGGGAAAGGGGGGGACGGGGGGGGACGGGACGAGAGGGGGGAGAGGCGGGAAGGAAGTAGGAGGGACTGGACCGTCACCTGGTGGTGGTGACAGCACCCACCGTCACAGAGAGAAAAACAGCTTGTAAAGGTACCAGAACAGCCACTGGTTTCTCACTTGCCTTGTTTATGCTCATTCAGGGATTAAGGGAGCCACTGCAGGAGCCCACATTCAAATCCATCCTTACAGTCAAAACTTACTCTGATTCTTGTGGAAATGACCTGCCTTTAGGGGATGAAATACTCACCTAATAAGTAAATGAAAAAGCCTACATTTTCATAGACTTCTGGAAGACTGATTGCGTTGTACCCTCTTGCTTGCTTTTTTTTCACTTGGAGAACTTAAATTCAGCATCCTTTCATGGAGGTACATGTTTCTGACAAATTTCAATTAAAACCATAGATAGTCTGTGTCATAAACAGCCCATTTTATTGCTACATGTTTTTACAGTAAGGTAGAGAATTTAATTCCCTGCAGAGCTTGTTTAAAGGCTTTAAAGGCTTTAAATGCCTGCCTGAGTCCACATGCATCTTTCAGGGACCTGTTTTTCTGCTTTTAATAGAGCAGTCCCTCTTGAGCTCCTTCTCTTCCTCCTTCTCTGGCTCTCTCACTCTCTCTCCCTCTTTTAAAAATGTTATTATTCTATAGCCAGCATACTCAAGGCTGTTTACAGAACCGATACCTCGGTACATTAGTACCGCATTGATTATGGTTGGAAATAATCACAGGAAGCCACGCATAGCTCCCACCCCTTGTCCTTTCTGCCATGTAAGCACATTCTTTTTGGACAAATGAAAGGAGGATGTTCTGTATACAAGCTATTTCCAGGCCTTGAAAATGTTCTGTATAGGTGCCTTTGAGGGCTTACTTCAGCCTATTTTTGTGTCAGTCTCCTGAAACTATCATATATCAAAAGCCATGTTATTCCCTCGTTCAGGTCCATTGTACTACCGAAAATACTGCTTGATCCATTTCCTTTGATGGGGGGAAGTGGGCTGATGATTTTTGAAATGTGCACGCTATTCTCATGCATTAGGTTATACAGTAAAGACCTATTTAAAGACTATTAATATACATGCACTGGAAACACCTTTGCAGAAGTCTCCTAGGCTTTTAAAGAGAGCATGGAGAGCCTGACTCCAATGAGCACTTTGTCGTTTGTTTCCGTCAGAGCACAGCTCCGTGCCAGATTACACTTTACCTCAGTGTTTATTTCTACAGTAAGCAGATATGCCTAATAAGACATTGGCAAGATTTAGATTTTAAACCACGGCCCCTTCCAAACCCTAGGCTGCCTGTTTAGGACCTTCACTCGTTTCCGTACAAACCCGTCTTTAGTGGAGCAGCACCTAATCCTCTCCTTGCTCAGCAGAATATTCTTTTCAGCTGGAGGGCGTGAGGGGCAATGAAGGGGCCCGGCCCTGGGTTGTATTGTTGGTAGTCCTTTATTTGCAGCCTGCTGCTGCTGCGCTCAGCGGAAGGAGGGATGCTGTCGGAGGGATGCTCTGGGGCCAGGGCTCGACCCCTTCCACCTGCCACAGAAAGCCAAGAGCTCCCCCTGCGCTCTGCGTGCAGACTGTATCCTCCGGAGGGGGGTCTTTCCTGCTCCTCCTGAAACCCACACTGCAATTTTAATCGGGTAGCTCTGTCCATTTAAGAGCAACAACAAGTCATATCTGGCATAAACAGGGCCTAGAAGTATGTATCTGCTGTTCGCAAACAGGAAAAAAGGAAAGAAGAATTGCTGTTTTGCTAGAGCCATTTGAAATTAGTGGGGTCATTAAAAGCTTTTATTCAAATAAATAAATTCATAAAATTGCCTAGAACTCAATAGCGCAGGATGTCTAATCAATAGTAATTCATTTTCAGAATTGCCGTCTGTTACATAAGCCAGGAATTGCAAGAAGTAAATCACAACAAACACTGCATGCACAGACAGGATCCATTATATCACAGCAGGGGTCACACTGGAATCACTTCATCTGTTTTTAACGTTTGAAAGACCAGGATGCAGCAGATTTTCAAACAGACCCATCTGTGTGATATTTCTGGCCACAGATCTCTGGTTTCCCTACCGACGGTAGTAACTAAATCTCCGTGATGTACTCCATGCCACAGGATGGATTATTTGCATTAGGAGTAATCTTCTAGTGACTCTGCAGGTGTCTGTGGCTGGCAGAATGAATTGCAGGGCTGTGTGTAAGCAACTTTGCTTCTGAACATGATTTCAGCTTGAAAATTATTAAAATGGGTAGCTGAATTTTGGAGCCTGTGGCCTCTGCCCTGTGCTATAATTATTGCCTAACTTCATACACAAAAGGGGCAAAGCTGGAGTGGGGCCACTGTTTCTCCAGGTTTTTTGCTGAGCTTTCTAAATAAGAAAAACAAAAAAAAGACAAAAAAAAGCCAAACCCACCCCCTTGCAGGCTTGCTACTGCCTGCTACTCACCTAACTGGAATTTTCTGACAGTAAATTCCAATTCATTTAGAGTTCTGGTTTTAATTCTATCTGTAGATGATTGTGAGAAATTCACTTTTATAGTTTGGAGGCATTCCACCTGGAAAAAATTAGCTCTGGAAAATGATATTTCCATCTGTTAAAAAATGGGAGGGAGTGGAGGAGGCAGGGCAGGGAATAAATGATTGTCTATGTAGATTAGGGCCAACATTTTCAAAAACAGGAACTAAAGTTAGCCTTGTGTATTCATACTCAGACACAAATAAATATATAGTGCTTTGGGAAACTGTGCTAAGCCTCTTCTAGCTCTGTCATCTTGTTTTTTTTTTAACCTGACCTCATCATTTCAGGCCATAGTCAGCTGCCCAAATGTGGATGAGAGAGAAGCTCGTGCTCATCCTTTGTGACAGTGTTGACCCATGTCCAAGGGACCAGAGTCCGTGTTTCTCCCTCATCTCATGGAGGAGCAAAGTGCCAGTCCAGGCTAGAGCCCATAGATCTGCTAATGGATAAAGGTTAAATACTCCAGCCTGCCATGATGTTAAACTTCTGTCTGGCTACATTTCCTTTCACAGCAGCTTCCACAGGAAAATGACAAACCCACAAATTTCTACTTACTTTTTAATTGTCTACAGCACATTACTGGGAGCTACAGTGAGTTTTGTAATCGGCATATGTAGCTGGTACTGGAAGACCAAAGTAACAGCAAGTTCAATTCAAGCAAGACCACTTAGCACAAAACTATGTTCTGCTAATCCTACTGAAACAACCACATCCTAAATGTCAAGGGACATGGCTGTGCTTTTAAACTCTTGTGAAGAGAGCACAGTTTATTTTAAAAAGTTATTTGGCTGCAGCTTTCCCTCATTTCTTTCTTTGTTTCCTGTCTAAAAAAGGCATAAGGTACAGTCAATGCTGAGTATTTGCTTCCTTTAACTGTGGGACTTCTGGGGGCTGATGTGAAGACCCTTGCCTTCCTTTCATCCCCATGCACAGTGGCAGATGAGACAAGCGCTCGCACCTCCTTGAAATACTTTTCTCTCCCTTTAAAGCAGGCCTGTATTTGCTGTGGTCCTTTTTCTTTTTCTTTTTCTTTTTCTTTTTCTTTTTCTTTTTCTTTTTCTTTTTCTTTTTCTTTTTCTTTTTCTTTTTCTTTTTCTTTTTCTTTTTCTTTTTCTTTTTCTTTTTCTTTTTCTTTTTCTTTTTCTTTTTCTTTTTCTTTTTCTTTTTCTTTTTCTTTTTCTTTTTCTTTTTCTTTTTCTTNTGTTTAATTATTCTTTGCACAGTTTCTTTTGCTATTGTTTTCCTGTGTTTTATGTCATGTTTTATTTACTGGATTATGCATTTCAGCTCTAAAGTATGAGGGGAATTGATGTAGCTAGAAAAAATACCTGGATCTACCTAAGCCAATCGCTAATTTCCCCCAGGTTAATAGCAGGGCAGCACAGATGTGTTCTCACTGAAGGGTGCACAGAGCATGATGTCACTTGAGGTGTAACTTTTGAGGAGATAGACTCATACACTGTAGTATCTTCTCCATCAAAATTTCTACTAAAATAACTAACTTTCCTGAGCAAGGATTTAACTTAATGCTTCTAAAACATACTGCACATAATTTAGCTTTGCACTGATGTAGAGGAAATGCGATTGCACTCCATAAACACTCATCAGATCAGACTCACAATGTGCAGATATGCAGGCACCTTAATTTCCTTGCCTATGCCTGCCTATGCAGGAAAGCTGCTCTCATTCAGGAAGGACGCTCAAAATGCCTCTCAAATTTAAACATACTGTCTCATCTCTGGCCCTTACAGATGTGGTATCTAGCACACAAGAGGAAATCCTGACCCACAGAAGCTCTTTTCACACACCAATTCTAGCTTGAAGGACAATTAGTACAGCCTAATTTATGAGCCTGAGTTTGTAATACCCTTGTGCTATTGAGCCAAGAGAATTAGTCCTATCCAGGCATCCTCTGCACTTGCATGAAGCATATGTTCTGTGATTTGGTGGTTTTGCTGCTGATTGCTTCTAGCTGTACCCATTTAGCATGATCTAACAGTTTGACATTGTCTCCTATCACCAGATTTCACAAAGAGCATGCAAGTACTTCCTGATCAAGCAAGACCTGAAACTCCAGAGCAGCAGTTTCCTACTGGAACCCAAGCGACCTGCTTCAGCAAGGCCTGGGCTGAAGCATGTCTTGTTCTGCAGAATGGGCGATCTGCCCCTACAATTAAAGTTCCTTCTCTCAAGGGTTAGGGCTGCTCTAGTGCCTTGACAAACCAGAGTGTTTTGGCTTAAAGTGTCCTTCCTTGCTTTGGAGCTGTAAGGGGCTGGAAAAGAATCAGGTTTAACCAGATGGTGGTGACAGATGTACAGAGCAACCAGGGGAGGATGTGTGTGATCAAGGAGAAAGGAAGGAGGGTGAAGAAAGGGCTGGGAGTGGGGTGGAAATGGTGAAAGGGAACCAGAGATACAGGCATAGGTACTACAAATACTGAAGCTCAGTTTCCTTGCAAGTGGGACATAAGGACGTTAGGCAGAACAATATCCCTTCAGCCCAAGTTCCCAAAAAGAAGATTGTTCTCTGTCAGTCTTCCCTTCATACTGTATACCATGGTGAGGACCTAACAGCAGGCAAGCTGTTATTTAACTCCACTGATTGTGTCTAACATCCTTCTGGTTCTATCTTATTACAATTTCCATTAGTTTTGCCCTAATTTTTCTCTGCAATACAATCTCTAAAGACAAATCACAAAATAGTTGTGGCTTTAAATTTTTGCATCATCAGAGCATCATGACCTGTTCCACAGAGATTTTAGGTAGAAATCTTTAGTCTCTCACTTCCCCTGCAGTAGCATTGTTCTGAGCCTCGCAGCAGATGCCAAACAGGCTTTCCCACAGACCAAATGTGTGAAATAGTTTCACTGGTCTAACCTCGTGCTGTAAGCAAAGAATGAGGAGAGGATAGAGTTCAATAACACAGCACTGATGAAAGCACTGTAGACAGACAGGGTAAATAAACTAAGCCAAAACTAAGCCATTGTCTTTATTTCTACTGTAGCTTGACTAGTGCCTTGGATGTAAATACCTCTCCACCTTAACAAAATATCAGTAGCCGTATGAATTTTGCAGTCCAAAGCTACTTCTTATCATAAAGGCTTCATTTGCTGGAGTGCCATAAATATAAAGCTAGCTGTGTTTTGAGCAGGAATGAGCATTAGCCTATGAATACGAAGTGGTCTCAAGATAAGTCATTAGACTTATGCAGCTGATTGCTAGGGGAAGACAGTTCTTTCCATTTAAAGAGAGGGAATGACTGAAATTGTGATCTCGCAGTGCACAGAAAAGCCAGTTCAGTGGTTTGAGGTGGAAGGGGACCTTGACGTACTAAGTAAACCTCAACCTGGAAAGCTGTCAGAGAACCGCTATCTGTTACTTTGGAAGCAGAAGGGAATTTCTGATGGTAATAAAGGCTGGACATAAACTGCAACAGAGCCATTGCCACATTGCTACAACATCCAGCACTAATATAGCCACGGTTTACTGGATCCTGAAATTATTGTCAAATTTTTCAGCGCACTTGTAATTGGGTCATGATGATGAAAACAGTTCTTCATATGAGGGGTCGTTATGGCTGGCATAAAATCAAATATTTAGTTATCTGTCTTCCATTATATACTGAAACATATGATATTTATGATGTAATGAAATATTCAGGCTCAATGCTGAGACACTTATATCTTAGCCTCAGAATTCGGCGAGCTCCTGAAAATGTACTTTGCATACACAAGATGTATATTTCATATAAAAAGATGCTCACTGAAATATTAATAACATTTCCCTGAACTCTCTACATTGTATTCTGCAGAATATGACATATTTAAATGCACTCATTGCATTGTGAACTTTACAGGCTTCCACCAAAATGTGCTATATCACTCAGCTTACTCACGCCATCCATGGTCTGTCATTCTAATTTCAGCCCATCCCAGGTATTCTGCACCTTCCCCAGTTGCCCCAACACTTATGCTGATCTCCAGTAAAAAGCTCTGAGAAACAAGGTTTGTCCTGTACCTGTCTCTGAAACCTAGTTTTCCCACCATAGGTGAACAAATCTTGCCAAAAGTTCTTTTTCTTCTGACAATAATGCTTGCTGTTTGAGTTTCCTGACAAGCAATGAAGATTTTCCTTTTCTCTTCCATTCAGTTCACAAAAAAAACCCCATTGTATTAGTTAACAATGAAAGCACGTAAAACCAAGATAAAATGTTTAAATAGCTCTTAGCCACCACATTATGGCTAAATGACAATAATCTTGTTTCTAATTTATGCAAAAAATGCTTCGTTATCTCACTGAATGAAAAGAGAAGTGGGTCTTTTGTATGTAAAAAGACTGTAATATGAAGTCCTTGTTTAAGTGAGAAAAGAGAGAGCTCCTGCATATCTAAAAACCATTATAAAATTAAGTCATTTTTATGGGAGAAAGATATAAAAATGATGCAGAAACCCTAGAATTCTATTGTATAGTATCTGAACATACACATTCCATTTGAATTATTTCTTTGCCAATGAACTAGCTCTCCATGAGTTGATGCCATGTTACATTTTCAATGAGTGTTTGTTTTTCAGGGAAGTTCCTTTCTTCCCACCCCCCCGCAATTGCTGTCATTACATTGCTAATGCAGAAGTTGTTATTAAATCACTTTGAAAAATGGGTTTACTCTCTTTCCAAAACAATTCGGGACACTGTTTCAACATCAGTAGAATGTACCCACTTCAGTCGTTTCTCATTACGCTAGTTGAGTCATGGACAATTACAGTTTTGTCCTGGTGTTTTCTGATTTGCCCACAAGATGTTTGACCAAGATGTTCAGAAGTGGTTATTGACCCTAGCTAATCATCAGGAGGCAATTTAGTAGGATCTAATTTGGACACAATCTAAGCGCCAGTCCTCTTTGTAACTTAGTTTAGTTGTCTAATTACCTCAGTTATTTTTAAAACTGCTGACCTTCCGGTATTATTATTTCTTTTAGTTTTATCTGCTTGGATGTGTTTATAGAATGAAGTAAAAAGACCTGTCTTTGTCTTGGGCATCTTCAAATCTATGAAACTCTTTCAGAGGTGAAGAAAATGTCTTGGTAAGCTGTTTGTGCAACAGTAACAAATAATTGCCTCCTACTTGTTCTTATTTGCGGTAATTTTTAATTCTTAAAGTATTACCAATAGTCTGAGATGAAAAACAGCAATACTCTGAAAAGTTGTCAAGTAACCTGCAATACCTCTCAGCACAAGGGGCAAAGAGGAGGACAGATTTGGAATGACAATTGACTACTAAGTGTTACTAGTCCACCTTATACAAGCTTCATTACATAGTAAAGGAAGCTAGCTATATTGCATCATATTACTTATATATTGAACTATTTTGACACAGATATTTCATAATTGGGGACACAGTGGCTTGCAGAATACAATATACCAAATATGTGGCAGCTATATAAATATTTCAGTACGTTCTGCTGCTTTTTATGCGAGGTGCGCATTTTCATTAGGTAACATACTTTTTTTTTCAATGTACAGCATATCAGTTTTGCCTCATGATTCTTCCACAATAGCAGTTTCCAGATTTTATTATATCATAAATATGTTTCAGTACACAGTGTAAGAGCTTACTAAATATTGAGATTCTTATGGAAACCAGATGTATTTTCTGATGGCTTCATATGGCTGTGTATAGGATCTTGAGATGTGGCCAAGCAATGGTTGGTGAGACGAAGTGTCAAGATCAGGCATGATACTAATTGCATGCTCCGAAGTTATGCCTTGCTAAAATGGCATGAGCCTTGATTAGCTGAATGTTTTTTATCAATTACCCAAGACTCCTAACATTTTTATGCATCTACCATCTTTGAAAAGAGCAAGTGTGTTGATGACATCCATCAAAACTCAGACTTGGTCACCTATTAAAGAAATACCCCCCAGCCAGGGCTGCAAACCAGAAACTGCTACACTTTTTATTTTATGCTTTTTATTAGGCCAATACAAAATTAATAGATTCTACCCATTGGGAATTTTCAGACTTGCTGTATATCTACTTGTATGTGCTACTTACAGGGCCTCCAACATGGCAGCATGTTTGCCACTCACTGTTTTACACAGGACTGTCCCCATACCACTGCACCCGTACAGATGGTAACTGGTATCACAGAGAGCGCTAATGACGTGCTTGTGGCATGTTGTCTTTGGACTTTTTACAGCTCACCACTGGGATATTTAGCTTCCTAAGGCATATGGTTTTGAGAACATGCAAGTAGACTACATGCAAGAAGAGGACTGCATCTACTGCAAGCAAAATTGCTTTTCATTGATTCTTCCCCCAGCAAGTAACTAGTTTGTACCATCCTTTAAAAGCAACTGATACTAATCCTTGTTCTCCTAAATTCTACTGTTACATTAATTAGCTATGATAACTAAAACACTAAAGTGCAGTTATGTATCTCCCTGACCAAATGTGCAAAAAAGAGAGTTAGGTAGCTGTTCGCAATAACAGAAGTGCTCTAAGGTGCTTAGAGTTAAATGATTCTATTATGAGTCCTAGTGCTGTATTTCTGACTCCATCCACAAGCCTCAAGCAAAGAAAATCTGAAAGCTTGTGCAGTATACATTAAACCAACACTCTGCTACTTTCTTCTTTCCATGACTTTATTAAAAATGCACTCCTATTTGAATTAAAGTAGAAATATATGTCATTGGGGTCTCAGTTATCAAACATGAGCAGTCGATAGAACTGCTGAATGCCATAATTTCATCCTCTGGTTCGAACACAAGAACATATTTTCCAATTTCATGTGGCTTTAGGCCAGTGTACATGCACTAACTTAAAGCTCCCCTTTAGATGCTGTACCAACAAGATAAGAGCTCTGACCTTGCAGAGTTTTGGAAGAGACGACTAAGGCAGGTTGCACCATCTTCCCTTCTGGCTGTCTTTGGGATGTTTTCCCTGTTTTCCTCCATTGGAGAGATCCATCCCTTTCTCTCACTTCTCATCCTGCAAAGTAATGCCCTTCCCTCTGGTGTGGAAAGGGTAGTGCCCCTGCAGCCATGAAACTTGTCAGCCTTACCTTGCTTGCCATATTTTGTATGTAAATGTTCTTTGCCATTATCTGTGATCTGTGATTCCTGTGATTATCTTAGGACAGGTTCTCCACTCCCTTTGTAGTTAGAGCTAAGGGTGAAAATCCAGCCAGTTACACTCAAGCCTATGATGACTTTTCTACTCCTAGTTCAGTGGCTCAGAGATACTACCAAAGATAATGATCTAGATTTTAATTTTCTATAGGAATCACTGAATTAGTAATGATTCTATTTATTTTTTTATTTTATTTTTTTTTCTGTGCCTCTCAGTGGGCTGGATCAGAGTAAACCCTATTGTCTGGACTATTCCTGATTTATGTGTATCTCCTTACAGAACAGATATCATTATTGCTGTGACACATATGTTGCACATTTTTCTGTATTATGTTCGGTTGTAAATGGCCTGAAAAATTGAAAAGACTCTTTTTTTTTTTTTTTTTTTTTAAGATGAGTTACATTTTAAGAACTCCTGAGTAATATTAATATCCTTAGTAAACGACAAAGTAGTCAGCTGTAGACCTAAGTAACCCTATGGGGGTTTGACTACTTGCCTTTTTTCTTTGGTAAAAATCTGTGCACTTTTCAAACTGAAGGTTACATTAACATTACACAGAGAAAGTAAATTAATTTAACAAATTATCAATTTGTGGAGTTTCTTGAACATGCAGTAACATGCACACAAAGCAGCTCTTTGTGATCCCACAGATGTCCTGTCTTCAGTGCACAGCTTCATTAATCATGTGCTATGCATGTTATTGTCTAAATTGCAGTGCCATTTGAGACAGAGAAAACCTTGAGAAAGAAATGTTGCTTACCCTTTGTGCACCAGTAAAGATTACAAATAAGCAGAGGGTTTTAAAAGACTACCATCTCAGTGCCATGAAGATTTTCTTTTCTTCTTAAAACTGCTGTGATTCACACAATCACAATTTCTTTTATATTAGTTTATATATTTCTAGACCAAAACTGAGCGTACCCAGCACTACATAGCCAGTTCACACAAGAAAATCAGAAATCTGATGTAGTCACATCCCAAGAGTGGAAAGGCAGCTTTCCTCTTATGTTTGGGTTATGCCCCTAGGAAATCAAGAAAATGCTGCTATAGTTAGTGTGATTCTGTTACAGTGATGCTGCACAACACCAGCTCTACTCCTAATGCAATAACTGCCACAGGCATCGGACTAAATTTGCCCCCTTCCCAAATGGTGAATGAAACTCAGCAAGGCCAGAAGTACTACTTGACCCAGATTTTTACCCTATCTGCATTCTAATGGCCACTGCTGGCTGCTAGCTGGGGTCTCCATTTTCTTACATTAGATAAACATATAAACAGCTGGCTATATATAAAAATCATGTGTGAGAGATAGTTGGAGAGAGCCTTAGTGATTTGATATGAAGTGTGAGGACCCTGTTGGCCTAATCCAAGGGTATCTGTTGCTTGAGGCTAGTACCTTCTCTGCAGCACCAATCTAGATGTCAGCACTTAAATAGCAGAGAGACTGTGGCTTAAAATGCTTCCCTTCCAACTACATCCCTAGCACTCATCAGTCACTTGACCTGAATACTTCGAAATGGACTATTGTCTAATATATCCTGTCAGAAATTCTTCATATAGCCTTTCTCAAATGTAATTCACATATTCCATGTTTCACAGATTCCATGATTTCTTTGCCTAGTTACCTATAACCACTTAATTTAATGATGAACACGATTTGACAAATCTAGGAAGGGTCACATTTTTATCTCTAAGAAGGTGATGAGCAATTTACAGTTTGAAGGATAGGTACAATTCAGAGACCTCAAGAGCAGAGTATATCAAATATATATATTTGATCAACTTACTGATATATATGTAAATACTCCAAAAAGCATCTGTCATAAAAATGTTTGGATTCCTTACACAACAGAGAAAAAAAAAAGCACAGATAAACTAATGAAATGGAGATATTAACAAATAAAAATCCTAAGCAAAACTAAGAAAAAGGCAGCTAAGAAGGGGTTAAAGAGAGAAAAGTTGCAGGTGTGGACAGAAAGACCTCTCATTCAATACAACCGTAAAATGAGTCTTATATATATCCTCAGGGAAGGAATGCTGCAGTTAGGATCCTTGATCTGGGAAGGCCTACTTGTTACTTCAATCAAGATGAAAAATAAGATCAGAAAGCAAAAAGGGTTATTTGAAATCAACTCTTTTGTTGGGCTAGAGGATGAGGGAGACTTGTTCAGCCACTTCAGGCAAACTATGGAAGTGACTCTGCACCATCAGTTCAACCGTCACTGCAGTCTGATGCTGTATCAGAAGTTGACACAAATTCACTAATATTTCATACTGCTGATATTCTTGCTTCTGTACCATACAGAGTGTGAGCAACCAAAGAGTGCTACTGTTGATCATATCCCTGTTATCTTGCTAATGATTCATGCAATGCCGGAAAACAGAGAGGGAAAATTAAAATGGATTTCTACTCCCTGCAAACAGCTCAGAGCACCACAAATTGGAGTTACGGTACCTGTTGTTGAGGAGGTGATCACTACCCTTTAGTCCTCCAAGGCATTGAGAAGAATGCGAACAAAGCCCCTGTGAGAAGACAGGTAGATATGCAAAGGTACATTTGTAGAAGGCTTCTAGTAAAGCTGTATGTCTAAAATATAAAAGCATCAGGCAATTTTAACACTGCTGCTACACATTTCGTCTTTTTCAAGGACTGCCAATGGAATTAGAGCTGAAACCTTTGTTTTCACAAATAAGATACTTGCCAAAGAAATCTAGTTTGTAGGCTTTTTACTGCTTAATACATTAGAATATATATTGCATCATGAAATGAAATTTAGTAAATATGAACTGGTTTGTTATAACACAGTCAGATCATAGTGAATTTTCATTTGTAAATGTTTAACATTTTGAATATGAGGTCTACTTTTATGGTTAAAAGATGTAAGTTAGATAACCAGGAAAATGTTTCATGACAGGTCAAATTACATTTGGGGGTTGAGTTTTTGACCACTGAACAAATAATGCATCTTTCACACAATTGTGAAAGACTTTTAATTTGCTTTTTAAAAACTTTTTGTATTGTCTTGTATGGAATTTTTTAAATTTTTCCAGAAAGGAGACAAAACTTAACAGCAAAAGAAAATTTGTTTGCAGTTGTTTTTCTAAATACATTGTTCCAATTTGCTCTGTTCTGTTTCCACACAATGATACCGCCATATCACTTACTTGAGTAATGGTATGTAAGAAATAGTGAATATGAAAAATGTGGGTTTTTTGTGGAGTACATTCTCTCCACAGACTGTGGACAAATTGCCTGAATAAAAAATACACATATCAAGGGAACACAGTGCTTTTCTCTCTTGTTTTAAAAAAAACCTATAAAGTAAGAGTGACTTTTCACACACAAAATTTCACAAAAATATTTTCATTTCATAGCCAATGAACTGAATGAAATCCTCTTAAAATTGTCATAGAATAATAAAATTGTTTGGTTGGAAGGGACCTCAAAGCCCACCTAATCCCACCCCCCCTGCCACGGGCAGGGACACCCTCCACTAGACCAGGTTGCCCAAAGCCCCATCCAACCTGGCCTTGAACACTGCCAGGGAGCCAGGGGCAGCCACAGCTTCTCTGGGCAACCTGTGCCAGTGCCTCACCACCCTCACAGTGAAGAATTTTTTCCTTCTATTTAATCTAAATCTACCCTCTTTTAGTTTAAACCTATTACCCCTTGTCCTATCACTCCACGCCGTTGCAACCAGTCCCTCCCCAGCTTTCCTGTAGGCCCCTTCAGGTGCGCAATTAGATCTCCCCAGAGCCTTCTCTTCTCCATCTGAACAACCCCAACTCTCTCAGCCTGTCCTCACAGCAGAGGTGCTCCAGCCCCCTGATCATCTTTGTGGCCCCTCTCTGGAGTCGCTCCAACAGGTCCATGTCTTTCTTATTATATTAAAGTTCCTTTAACTTCTTAAAATTAATTTGACAACTTCTATTTGTTTATGTCCCTAAATTACTTTTCAGCTGTCATTTTAGCCATGTGGAACACAGGAAATTATTTTCCACGTATTTCAAGCCTCAAATATGTGCATACAAAACACAACAAGCCAACCTGGAACAGTAAATACCTTTTCAGCACTGCACTGTGCCCACCTTGTACTCATACATCTGTTCCTATGGATTCAGGAGTGTAAGATAAAATATTACAGCGCTGCAACTCAGGGGGTGGGTGGGAAAAACAACCTAAATTCCTAAAAAACCCTGCATCGAAACCTTTAGTGTTTTAGGTAAATGGGCAGCCATTAGGTATAATGTTTCTGAGCTAAATCCTACAGAGGAGAAAATTCTAGGCATTGCTTTGCAATTTGCCAGATGTTTCCAGATTATTTTTCTCTTTCCATCACAGTCAAGTTAATCATTTTCAATAGGCCACCCTGCAATGAAAAGTAAAAGTAACTTCCTTAGACAGCTGCTTTGCATAAAGTGTTTGCTTTCAAGGAATATTGTGCAGGCAGGAGATACTGAAAAATAATAGCAGAAAAAAAGGAGGAGGGATAATGTGCTTACCCTCCCTCACTTAGTGTTTCCCATCCCTCCAAAAAACAAAAGATAAAGAGCTTTGTTAAAATGTTAGGGGAGGCTAAACCAAAATCCATCGATGACATCAAAAAGCCAACTTGAGCTAGTGTGAAATATTGTCACCCCATTTTCCTTTACAGAAGTTAATAACTCTCTGAGTAGGGATACTGTCTAAACCAGGCTTTAACGTGTAAATAATGACTAAGTGATAGAACAGTTCAGAAACAGGACAAGCAATGAAGGCAGAAAAAAGCACAGCGAGAGTGGCTTAGCTAACTGACTTCTTTTATATTTTTAAATAATTATATTCGTTATCCTCCAACTGGTTGAAAAAATATTCCATGGCCACAGATTACACATGGTGACATTTGAGAGAACTCAGCTGGCAAACACATTTCTTTCTGGGAAAACCCCCACATACATCAATATAAAAAATGCAGATACAATTCTAGTGTTGAAAACCTCCTCAGTTTTTATTGCATAATTATTGTTTTTAAAGAATCAGATTTTAAAAAACCCTTTGCCAAAAATATGATTTTATGGTAAAATAATGGGTTTTAAATTAGGCATAGGGAGTCCTCAGTATAACTGAGAATTTTAATGTTCATGATCATCTACTTTTCTAGTGTCTCAGACATCTGCTATATCTTTGGAAAGCTGTCATTATTATAAGATTTTCATGACTTTATCTACTAAATCCAGCTTTTAAGATCATAGATGTCACATAGTACTTTGACTTATAAATACCAAAGAATATTTACTACATATACAGTAATTGCCATACACAAGCAAACATACATGTGCACACATGTATCTCTAGAGAGACATATGAGTCATATATACATAACTGTACTTACACATATATATATACACATGGGGGTGGCATTACCAAGTGGACATACAACACATTGGATTCAATTACATAATTTAATTATACTCGCTTCTGTAGACAGATTTTGAATAAAATCCCATGAACTTGACTCAAAAGAAGAAATAATTTTGTTAATACAGAGAACGTTGTACAAAATATATTGATTTATACCACAAAACTATGAAGTATTGAGCCAGTAAGACAAGAAAAACAGAATTTCTAGAAGCTCCAGTGGCTACTGCTGGATGGTAGCTTTGTATTAATTTTATATTAATTATTAATTATGTGTTAAATGTTATATTAAATGCATCATGTTGAGGCACAGATATGTGCATTTTTCTTGAAATCGAGATACACACATAGTCCCAAACAGCTTTTGATTTTTAGGAAGGCTGGGAATGTGAGCTTCATGGCTAAAGCACAACTCTAATGCATCAGTGAATAGTAGCCTTGTTTTCTTACAGACCATTTGGCTGGGCTTTTTTGCTTTTCAGTACAGTTCTTGTGCTTCTCTTTTAAAGCTTCAGCTCACCCCATACCTGTTGTGTTATTAGAGACATTGCAAAACCAAGAACCTTGTACTGCCACACTCACCTCTACATCTGCTAGTGGTGACAAAACCCCTTTTCACCCAGGGGTCAGCCCAGCTGCCTAAATACCATCATGAAGGTCCACTTGAGAGTATCTTGCCCATTTCCAGCTGCCTCTGCAAGAGGCAGGCTCTTATGCTGTGCTGGCCAGCCCTCTGCCGACACCTGAGACTCCCCACCGTGTCCCAGACCACATTAGATGCCTATATTGAGGCAACCGAATTGAGCAAACTGTATCAGCCAGGCCGGAGGGGGGGGGCACAGGAACAGCCTCATGGAGCCATCCAGATTTTGCTGCAGCTTGCACGCCTGCTGCCTCTCCAAGCCTGGAAGCAGTGATCTGTCACCAAGGGGTGCGGTGCAGCACTCGGGGAGAGCATCGGGGACAAGTCCTGAAAATAATTATCAAGTTTCACTCCATATAAATTGCCCAGGTTTCTAGTTTTTAATCCCAATGAAGTGACTTCTTTGTGTTTGTGTGTGTTTATAGGAGTCTTTTGGTCTTCCTTGGGGCAATGACTCTTGGAGAAGGTCTGGGCACATCCCCATAGGTCAGCCAGAGTTAAATGAGTTTTCAATCTTTTTTGTACTTGGGAACCTTGGAACATTGTTCACTGGAAGTGTAGGCCAGTAGAAATGAACATAAACCTCCTCATTACTTTCTGCAGATTTCCTAGAAGGGGTGCATGAATGAATATCTGAAAATGGCTGTGCTTTATCCTTTTTATCACACAGCCACCACGATTTACTTACTCCCTAGCAGAGACTCCAAGCTGTCTGCCTCCGTAAATCAGCAGTAGTCGCCTTAGCCTTCTCCCAGAGGGTTCATGTTGAGGTGCATGCAGGTTGGGATGATTCATGGAAATTTTGACAGCCCCCTTAAGGATTCTTTTATGACGTGATAAATGCACAGATGTGCCAAGTTTTTTCTAGGTAAATGATGCTTGGATGTTTGCTGCTGAGAGATTATACTTTGATATAAATGTCCAGTCTGTAAAAAATGTGCATTTTTCAGGATATATTAACAAATGTAGCTCTTGCTCAAGACCACTGTTGTATGTTTTTTGCCTTTTTAATCTTAAAAGTAACATATGGACCAAAGCCTAGCATTCGTCAAAATGACGTGGGAACAGACCAGACATTTATAAATCTAGTCCATAAGCACATTTTCTCATGTTTGGTTTAATCTGATTGCAATTATATTGTGTTGGGAGAAGAACAGTAGGAGCAAGACCGCAGCACCTAGGCGAGACTAAGATCTGAGCGGCTCTGAAAATGCAAGATAGAAACCCTTGCATTTGGGAGAGCTATCTGCATGGATTTTACACCAAACAAGCAACCTGCTGAGCAGGTGTTCCTCCCCACCCCATGTTTCATGCACGCACATGCACACAACGTGTTTCCAATGTACCCCTTATGCCAGGAGCTACTGAAAAGGGATGGGTGAAAATCAGGACACCTCTATGGGCTATGAAGAGGGAGGCTGTGGCACAGACATCCCGTCAGGCAAGCTATGCAGCGTGAGGCTCGGCAGTAATGTGTGGACTCGTCTTCCAGAGTGTTTGGCTGCTGACTCTGACAACGGTAAAACCCCTAAGTCACAGCGGCTAATTTTAAACCTGAAGGTAGTCAGAGAGCAGCCTTGCAGCAGGATGGGCCACTCGCCCATGGCTTACCTCTCCCCTTGGCACCCTGGTTTCCCTGGAAAGACATGGAGGTTCACGGGCCAGACGGGAGCCCCGCTGAGCTCCTGCAGCATCTCGGTTTGGTGCAGCCTAACACACGTCCGCGGGTCAGTGGGGAGACAGGCTCTGTTTCTTTTCAGGAACAATGAATCAAGTGAGGGAAAAGAATCAAAAAGGAGAGGTAAGCATATTGATTTGCTAAAGATCGGTGTTACTCAGTGCCCGAGCTGGGATAATAGAACCGCAGGACATGTCCTTATGTAGGGAGCGGCTATTCATGGCCCTCCTTGAGATGTATAGATTTAATGGCAGCTGTATCCCCTTCTAAAACTGCCTTGTGCTACAGTACGTACTGTAAAAATAGCACTCTCCACACAGCAGGTTTCTATTATAGGATTAACCAATTGTGCCCACATTGTAAAAACCTGATAACGACTAGCAAAGGCAAATCTCCCCAAAGCAGCAAGGCAATGAAAGAAAGTCACAAACGTAAGACTAATGACCTGAAAATAAAATTCAAACCTGATACATCAGCAGATATTGCTTAAAAAGCTAATGGCACAAAACTGTGTCAATTATTCAACTAAACCCAACTAACTAAACTTCCAGTGCTTGTTCCCATATGTCCTATACTCCTGCATCTGTTAATGCCTATAAGATGGTAAAATGGCAGGGGGAAAGGTTGCATGTAAAGTGTGTTTATTTATGAATTCCATATTTAATGATTCTTCAGCTAAATCAGAAGAGGCATGGATGAGTCTGACTGAAGTGGAAAGGTTACGCTGACAGCATTATACAATCCCCTGCCAGTCCCTGCAATGCCCAGAGTTTTACACAGCCCATTTAAAGTAGATAACTCTGAAATAAATTAATTTCATTCACTTCCAGAGTTGACCAGGTCAGTCCTTTAATTAAACTTCAGTAAGTATAAAAATATCTGAGCATTGCTTTCACTTCAAATGGTCTCGTGGTATGTCCTACTTTAGCATATGGAACCAGGCAGATCGCCAGCTCTATATGGAAGGAGAAATTCAACAATACGTTGCAATAAAGCACTCTCCTGGCTCCACGGTCAAAACTTACTTTCACCTAAAGTATTCTCTCTTGCCCTTCCTTATTTCTAGGATCTTTACATAAAGTCATCAGCATTCATGCTGTAAGATTAGATTTAATGTGTTTCTAAAGCCTGCCATTAACCTTTCAAAAAGTCTGACATTTCCTGATTCACCAGACAACTAAGTCTTTTTCTATCGGGGTAGACAGTCTCTTCTCAAATCACTTGCATGTGTCAATAATGACTCCTTTCTTCCCCCCGAGCCTGAGGAGAGCGGGGCCCCTGCTTCCTTGACCGAGGGGGGTTGCTTTCTCAATGGCTTGTGCACAAGTGAAAGGCAGAGATGGAGAAATGATGTTAAGCCTCCTCACAGTCAAAAGCTTCTGCAGATAGCCTCAAACCCAGACATAGGTGGATTGAGTAGTAGATAATTCTTTATTAAGGCACTGACAGAAATTCAGTCTTTCAGGATGTATATGAGCCTAAGAAAAAGCCGCTATTATGCTTGAGTTTCCATTCGTGCTGAGCCAGCACCTGTTTGCACTTTTCCCTCATTCTGGACAAGCAAAGATTCTCACTTAGCATGTAATAAAATGTTGCTTTATTTCCCCTGTAAGCCAAACACATTGACATCATTGGGTGTGTGCCTGGTTTATGGCCTAAGGATTTGGCCTTTTATATGTACACNATTTATTAAGTTCATATTTGTGAGTGTCATGTGCTCACAGATCTATTTGATTTCCACGAGATATCAGGGTGCAAGCCATTCTATTAATTTCATTTGTAAAATTCATTTATTTTCTAAAATTATAAATCACCTACTTTTGAATAATTGGCCAACTTACTTGTTCTGTCCTGCAACTACAAAACCAAAATATTTTCTATAACCTAGATACCATGAAAGATCTTGACTGAGTTCACATGTGTCTATATACAGTGATTTATCACTTGAGGATGGAGTCCCCATTGTATTATTCTTTTGAGGAAGGAGAAAGGAAACTTTGGGGTTTTGTCCTTGATTTTGTATTTCCTTCCCACAATTCAAGATGGCTCTCAGAAACATAAATGCTTATGATTTTTCCCAGAGACATGAAGGACAAGATATACCGTCAGGAATTCAATGCTACAAAAGCTTATACAAAGCAATATCTTTTATACATGCTTGGAGGCCACACACAGCTTTTTTATGCAACTCATATATTGGTTACTGCAAAGAAGAATTGCTTCCTTTCCCCAATGTCAGCTCTAACTAAAAGAGTTGACAGAAAGTACTGTCTGTTCTGTCTTATATATATCTCTATATATCTATATATCAATATAGATATACATTGATCTATATCAATATTGATATATATATGGATATCAGTGTATGTATATATTTAGAGATATAAAGATAGATGCACATATCAATATAAATATATTTATATAATTAATAGCACACAATAGGTATCACTATCCATAGACGTTGATATCTATTAATACAGACAGATATTGATACTTTTTAATCTGCATATCAATATCAGCAGGCATTGATACCTATTGACTTGATATGCAGTACTACCTATGGATATGAATATCTATTGATAGGTATTGATGCTTATTGACAGGAGTTGCAATCAATACTTATTGATAATATTAAACATCAATAGACCTAATAAACCTATTGACAGGTATCTATATTGTATGATGTCCTGCAATTGATAGGTACTGATACCCATCAAAACCTATTTATTTCAAAACCTATTTTAGACATTGAAGTCTTTTGATATCAAAACTGATCAATGTTGATATGTATGGGTATCTATTGATATTGATAGGCATCAATAGGGATTGTTATCTATTGCTATTGATAGGCATTGATACTAACCAATATTGACAGGCATCAATATCTATCAATATTGATACAAACTGACAGCTGTTGATATTGATACTAACAATAGGCATTGATACCTATTGTTAATGAAAACTATTGTTATCAATACTTATAAATATGTATATCAATGGGCACTAATACTTATCAATACTGACACCTATGGATATTAATACCTATCACTAGTCACTGATAATAATTAATATTGATACCTCTCAATAAGCACTGGTACCTTTTCCTATCAATAGGCATTAATACCTATCAATACATTGATACCTTTTTATATCTATATTGATAGGCCTCAATACCTATCAGTTTGGATACCTATTGATAGGTATTGATATCAAGAGATGTTGATACAAAGTGACACCTCTAGATATCTGTAACTATTGACAGGCATCAATACATATTAATTTTTATACCTATTGATATTGATAGGCATCTATGCCTATTGATTTGGATATTGATTTGGATCTCAATAGCCATTAATAAGTATTGAGATCAATACATTTTGATATCAATATTAATCAAGAAGATTCAGAACAGGGAGCTATTGAAGCCTAGCAATATCTATCAACAGCAATATCTATTGATATTGGTAGGCATTGATACCTATCAATAGTGAAAGGCATCTTATCAATATCGACATCTATCAGTAGTCACAATACCTATTGATATTGATGGATATTGATAGGTTGATATCAATACTTACTTTGTTATCAATTCTACTACTACTTTGATATTCATCAATGCTTAGTAACATGGAAAGCATACATATTAATGTATATCAATATTGATATTCTGAATATCAATAAGCGTCAATGTCTATTGGGATACCTACTGATATGTTCCACTACACATAATTATCAAGAGGCATCACTAGGCACCTCTACCTATCTATATACTGGTTTTAATACCATTTTTTATGTAAATAGGTGTCAATAACTACCAATAACTTCTGGTGTTGATAGCCATTAATACCTATCAATTTTGATATCTATTAAGAGTTATGAATATCTATAGGTAGTGATACCTGTCAATATGGATATTAATACTTAAAAATAGGCATTAACCTCTCAATTTTTATACCAATTTTAATATTGATAGGCATCAAGAGGCATTAGTAGGCATCAATAACTATTGATATTAATAGGCATCAATGCCTTCCCATATCGATAGGATAGGAGCCTACAGATAGACATTGATTTCGGTACCTATTATACATATCAATACATACAGATATTGATAGGCATTGAAAAGTATCAAGACCTATAGACCTTAATAGAAATTGATACCTTTTCATATCAATAAACATCAAAAGGTATCAATACTTACAAACATTAATATATATCAATACCTACAGGCATTGATAAGCATCAATACTGTAAACTACGGGTAGGTATCAATACCCATCTATTTTGATATCTATCAATAGGTAGCAACGTCGATAGGTATGGATACCTATCAGTACCTATCAATATTAATACTTGTTGATAGGCATCTACACCTATTGTTATTGATACCTATTTTCATGAATACCTACTTCTATTGATAAGTATCAGTGTCTAACATCTATCAGTTTTGGTATTGATTTTGATATCAATAAGCATCAATGCTTCTGATATTGATAACTTTTGATATCGATAGCCATTGATAGATAATCAATGCCTATCAATTTTCATATCTATCAATTGGCAATGATATGGATAAATATCAATAGGTATTGGCACCTATCCATATCAATAGGCATTCTTAGGCATCCATACTTAGTGGTTTCAATGCTGATTTCAATATCTATAGGCTATCAATATTGATATCTATTGATTTTGGTACCTATTGATAACAAAAGGCATACATACCTGCTAACACCAGTGGAGTTGCTCTTCATAGCACTGTAAAAGCACGCTGATTGCAGAGTTAAAGCAGGTACTACTACTGGTGGTGTCTATGGCCTCAGGCTCATGACAATAGTTGGCATCATGTGTTGTGCAACACCACTCCTCAGAAAACTACAGAGAACCAAACTCCTGATGTTGAGAAATTGACTGAAGAGTTTCTACCTAGGGACCACAAAGAGAAGTGGAGATTGGACTGTACCTAATTTTTTAAATACTGCTAACTAACATGAAAAACCTCATGAAATGTATCAAGTGAGAACATATCAAGAGGTTCCTGAGAAGCAGACCTAGCAGTGTTGCAAAACATGAGTACATTTCTATTTGGTTGACCGTTTTGAGCCATTAATCTGAACCGCAAGGGCATTGTAATGCTAAAGGTTTACAAAACATTCAAGAACACATAGGTTATGGCAAGTTGTCTGCTCTCCACCCTCACACCCCTTCAATATTTCAGATAAAGAACACTGAAATAACCCAGAAACAAGTTATTTATATCAAGATGCTGAGATGTTATCTCCTATTCAAACAGAACAACACAAAAGATCTGTGCAAAATTTGCACAGATTTCTGAATACACAGGAAGAGCTCTCTACTATAAGAAACAGTGGAATAAACTACTAATCTCCCAGGGCTGAATAAGCAGACTGGGCATCTCCTTAAATTTCTAAAATTCAAAATGTGCCTTTATGTATCTCATACTAACTCCTAAGTTCAATCAATTTGTCTGACATAGAGATATTTCACACACTTAGTATTCCTTCTGAGTACTTCTGTCTGAAATGAAGGACTGGTTTGCACTAGGATCAAACTATACTTCTTGGCAATGCTATAATGATAAGCCATGATACAACAAGGAGGCCAGGGAACTGTCTCACTTGTCAACAAGGACAACTTCTGTGGAGTATGTTGATAATGCAATAGTGTATTGGAATAAAATGGTCTGATGGTCTGGCCCATATGGTGAGGAATAAATTATTGATATGGACTACATTTCTAAGACATCTTAATGTAAAGACTTACATGGCAAATGCCTCCATGGAGATAACTCATGCATGAGTAGCACATATTTTCATTATTGATTCACTAAAAGGATAATATTACTACTGCAAATGCAGGAAAATTGTCTCTATGGGTCAAATTCCATTTTAATGTTACCAAAGAAGGTAACAAAAATACACCAGGGATTTTTTTTAGCCCACTCATCCAGTCCATCAGATGTACTCTAGTCTAGCTGGTGGTTTAACTTTTCCAAAACTATAGGCTAATATGTTGTGAGCTGCACTAAGTATCTCAAGAAGAGAATAATAAACAGAAAAGAGCCTACTCCAAACAACTTAAGCTTTAACAAGCTGGTGAATCGTAAAAGACACTAAACTTTCCCGGGGCGATGAACATTTTGATAAAAACAAATGAGAAGTGCAGAAGACAAACACCACAAGGTGCATCACATGTAGGTGCTGAGCCCGTACCAAGAACAGAAAGTTAAATGCTTATTGCTAGCTCGGATGCCATCCCAACCTGATTGCAAGGGCTCTAGATCCACAGTACCCCAGCAAGGGAGTTGGACAGACCCAGAGACCATAGCCAGGTTCAGCCAAGAGTCCAGACCATGAATGACCTCCTTGGGGGTGGGGACAGGCTGGGACATTGGCTCATGGATGGGCTGGGACATTGACCCATGGATGGGCCTGGATGAATGGGACCCATGGCCGGGCAGGGCATGGGTTGTGGGGAGTTGAAGACCAGCATTTCTGTGGCATCACTTCAGCACGGACTGATGGACCCAGAGGGCTGAAATGGGATCCTGGGCCGTGGGCAGGGTGGAGGCACCCCCAAGGGGCTGGGTAGGGAAGGTCAGCACAGGACCTTGGGGCCATGACAGCAAAGGAGCACTGCAAAAATTGTCCAGATGTACTTATACCAGATAGGTAAGTCAGGGTTCCCCTATCAGACTGTAGCAGAGTGTAATATATTGCTTCAGAGAATGCTTCCACACATTTTTACCCATTCCTACAGAATCTGAACAATGTTAAAATAGTGTAAAAAGAACATCTCCCCAGCATGTTGGATGCACTATAAGATAATCTGGGGGTGGGATAACTGAAAACTTTAAGATTACACTCCAGCAGGAGCAGAGCAAGGTCAGTGCTGAGAGTATACAAAAACCCCACACATGTCACTGCTGGAAAGGAATCTGAGCTATACAGCTTGTTTCATTTCAGAATATGAAATTACCCAGCCCTTGAGAGCTTTGGTATCTGAAATTCTAATGCTGGACCCAATATGGTTAAAACAGAGTACAATAATCCAAGCTGGAATAAGATATATACAGTGCATTCAGCTTGCAAAGTGACACAGACAGGAAGGAAATAAATGCCATCATATTTAAACTATATTTAGGCTCCTAATTGCCAAGTATAAATCTACATATAAGATTTAAATAAGGAAAATAAGGATGCGATAGTGACAGCCAACATGGCTTCACTAAGGGCAAATTGTGCCTAATAAATTTGATGGCCTTCTGCAATGGGGTTACGGTGTTGGTGGATAAGGGAAGAGCAACTGATGTCATCTACCTGGACTTGTGCAAAGCATTTGACACTGTCCTGCGTGACATCCTTGCCTCTAAATTGGAGACACATGGATTTGAGGGATGGACCACTTGGCGGATAAGGAATTGGCTGGATGGTTACATTCAAAGAGATGTGGTCAACGGCTCAATGTTCAAGTGGAGAACAGTGACAAGTGGCGTTCCTCAGGGGTTGGTACTGGGACCATCACTGTTTAACATCTTTGTCAGCAACATGGACAGTGGGATGGAGTGCACCCTCAGCAAGTTTGGTGATGACACCAAGCTTAGTGGTGCAGTTGACACACTGGAGGGAAAGGATGCCGCAGGCTTGAGAGGCGGGCCCCTGCAAACCTGCTTTCCTGGAGATGGCTGAACACCTGCCTGCCCATGGGAAGTGGTGAATGAATTCCTTGCTTTGCTTTTCTTGCTTGTTTGGCTTTTGCTTTACCTATTAAACTGTCTTTATCTCAACCCACGAGTTTTCTCACCTTAACTTTTCCAGTTCTCTCCCCCATCCTGATGGGGCGGGGGGGAGTGAGCGAGCGGCTGCGTGGTGTTCAGCTGCCAGCTGGGGTAAAACCATGACAAAACCACATGAAGTTCAACAAGGGCAAGAACAAGGTAATGCACATGGGTCAGGGCAATCCCAAGCACAACTACAGGCTGGGCAAAGAATGGATTGAAAGCAGCCCTGAGAAGAAGGACTTGGGGGTGTTGGTGGACAAGAAGCTCAACATGACCCAGAAATGTGCACTAGCAGCCCAGAAAGCCAACCCTATCCTGGACTGCATCAAAAGAAGTGTGACCAGCAGGTCAAGGGAGGTGATTCTGTCCCTCCACTCTGCTCTTGTGAGACCCCACCTGGAGCACTGTGTCCAGGTCTGGGTCCCCCAACATAAAAAAGACATGGACTTGTTGGAGCAAATCCAGAGGAGGACCACGAAGATGATCAGAGGGCTGGAGCACCTGTCCTCTAAAAACAGGCTGAGAGTTGGTGTTGTTCAGCCTGGAGAAGAGAAGGCTCTGGGGAGACCTTAGAGCAGCCTTCCAGTACATAAAGGAGGCTTATAAGAAAGTCAGAGAAAGACTTTTTACCAAGGTCTGTAGTGACAGGTCAAGGAGCAATGGTTTTAAATTAAAAGAGGGTAGATTTAGATTAGATAGAAGGAAAAAAAAAAATTACAATGAGTGTGGTGAGGCACTGGAAAAGGTTGCCCAGAGAAGCTGTGGATGGCCCCTCCCTGGCAGTGTTCAAGGCCAGGTTGGATGAGGCTTTGGGCAACCTGATCTAGTGGAGGGTGTCCCTGCCCATGGCAGGGGGGTTGGAACTAGATGGTCTTTGAGGTCCCTTCCAAGCCAAAACATTCTATGGTTCTATGATTGTGTGATTTTGAAATCTAAGCTATATAATCACATTTGAAAACTCTATGTTCAGTATGAAGTAATTATTAACTGTTCATTACCAGATAAAACAAATTATTATTTTTAAAAAGTGCTTAGCTACCTAATGTAATTTATCTAGATTTCTATTCTGTTCTCATCTCAATATGTTCCAATACATTGAAAAGCATAAGTAAACTTTTAAGAAACTTATTTTTCCATGTACCCAGGCCAATAGTTTTCTGCCTTACGATGGGCCACTTCTAAGAGTTCAGACAAAGTAGCCAAGAAAGGGAGACCTATTTCTAGAAGTTTTGTATTTGCTATACAGCTCAGAAGTCCAAAGTTTTGTATTTGCTCACAGCTAAGAAGTCCAAAACCCGTAATACAGGTGCTAGTAGAGTTCTTGTCATTAAGGTATGCTGCTTTCCAAGCATTTCTATATAGAAACAACTCTATTTTTCTCCTTTGAAAATTTCAGAAGAAATAAGCTGCTTAGTTTACGTGGACATTCTTGTTGCTGTTTAAGTGACCAGTTACACTGTCCATGCTAACCAACTACCTAACACTAGCAGCATTCATGATCTCTCTGAATACTTCCAATAGACCCAGCTGTTTCTGTGTTTAGACGCTTAGCACAACCATGGCTTGCACTGCTATCAGTGAATCTGCAGTTTGCACCAGCACCCCATGATTTGGGTGCTGCAGGACATAAGCCAGGCAGAGGGTCCATGGTTTGCCCTAGGAAGATCCCGTGTGTGGACAACCAAGGGACAGGACCCCAGGCAGTCACAGCACACTAGCCTCTTGGTCTAGATGAAGCCACTCTTCAAAGGTGAAAGGCAATGAGATATTGTTTCTTCCTCTTCATCATGGCAACAGCAAGTATGTTCTCCCAAAGCCAGTGCCACAGGGGATGTCATCTACCGAGGGCTGGGATGCCTTAATAGCAACATCTCTTAAGCAACTCTGCCATTATCACTAAGAGTGCAGAGATGGACTTGACTCACTAATCCATACTTTCTCTACATGGAAATGAACATAGGCTAGTCAATAAATTGACTTTTTCTAGGTAAGTGATTTAAGACCATAGTGTGAAGGATGGCAGATGAACTCTTGCAGAGTTTAAGCTGCTACTACTATTACTACAAAAAAAAAAATCTTTCTCCAGTCTAGGATTTTCATGGAATTTTTGGTAATTTTGGTATTAGAGAAGTGAAAGAAAAACTAGAACTGGTTTTTTTTATTAGTTTGTGTAGCTAGCAAGTACTTTATCCTTTGCAAAGAAAACACAAGTGACTGAAGGTGAGAAGATGCTATAGGGCAAAAACATGTTATTGGAGGAAGACGACAGTAGGTTACCCTGTCAAGGGGGATCTCGGGAGACCCTCTAGTCATTCTGCTATGCTGAGGCAGGCTCAGGGGGACACCTGCCTTTTCAATTCTATTTCTGCATAAAAAACTTCTTCAGTTATATTTTTTTTATTTATAAGCAGAGTTCAGAGGAGGGCCACAAAAAGGATCAGAGGGCTGGAGCACCTCTCCTATGAGGACAGGCTGAGGGAGTTGAGANACCATGGAATAGCAAATAATAATATAATGCCTCTTAAGTCTAGATTAATTCTATCTAATTTTAGGTACATCCATGTTACACACAGCCTAGGTACAATGTCACCCTAGGTACCCTCTGCTGTCAAGACACAGAGACAGGACACCTCCAGAGGGCACTTAAGTATTAAGTGGCTTGACATCACTCTCAGAAAGTGCCTATCTGTGACAATTGACAGTAAAAGGCAAGTGAACCATCCATACTCTGAACTTAGGTACTTTAATTGGATTCCTGGAGTTAGGTGAGTTGAATCCAGTTTTATTTAAGCAGGAAGATGAATAGGGGACTTGTGAATGCAAAGTAAAAGGAAAACAAATCAGTTTTGCTTTCTAGACTCTAAAGGTCAGTTCAAAGCCACAGAGAAGAATAAATTAAAATAATATTTTAATAGGCTGAAGAAAAAACATTTATAGTATTCCTTCAAGATAAAACATTTAAAGGGTCAGAGAAAATCAGTTCTTGTTTCCTTGCTTTCCTACTTTGTGTGACATCCTCAAAAGGACATTTGGATGTTCAAAAATGATATTTTTTTATATTGACTGGATGATTAAAGCTACTACTAGTGGAATCAGAATCTTCCTCTCTCTCTAAAATAATGCAAATATTTGTTTTACAAGAATCACCTTTGGCATGATGGTAAGCTTAGTGAAAGTGATGGTAATTGCTCAAGTTAGACCCCAATATTCCATGTATTTTCATAGCTTTTTATTTAATTATGTTCCTTTTTAATCTCTGTTATTAAAGAAAATAAGTACTACCTTTCAAACACAGTTGGAGTAGTGGCAAGGGACAGGGATTCTCTGTAGCATTCATTTTTAATGTCTTTTCGCTCTTAAGATTGACCTTACATTTATAAGATAAAACACTTGAGACAGGGAGTGTCCCTGAGTTATTAATAGCTTACTTAATTATTCTTCTTTCCTTGGTGCTAATATGTTAGAATGCATTCAGTGGAGTTACATGAACACACAGTGCAGTACTTAGAGCACGCATACCTTCATTATATTTGTCCATTTCCCTTGATTTACCAACCTATTTTAAATGCAATTTCCAAACTCTACTGATGCCATTCAATCTGTAGTATAGATGTGCAAAGACTACACATTATCCGCTGAGGCTAGCAGTGACAGAAATTACTCAGGGTCACATTGCCAAAGCAAAAGTTAAACCTAGTAGAGCTTCTCTCTTGATCTCTCCTATTTGAGGTGCTTTTTGGAGGCACTCAGCACTCGCAGCAAGGGCTGCACATCACCAGAGCAGCAGCATTTGTGACCGAACCTGCTGCCAAAGCAGGAGCCCTGTGCCTGCAAACACAGTCCAGACCTCAAGCACCAGCTCTTCCTCCTGGGAACATCTGGTCTGGCGCTGAGCAAGCCGGGGAAGAAGTGGTGGTGTCACCTGCAGAGCCCCAAAGCTGCCAGCAGCTCTGGGATGTGGGCAGGGGACACCTCATCAGAGGCCACATGCAACAGCATATTCACGTGCTGTCTGGGATCTTAAAAGTCAGTTCTACAGATCTGGGCCAAACCCCTTCCACCACGGTTTTAGGTGTAGGTTAGATTGGTACAAAGAGAAGGGTGGCAGTGAAAAAAAAAAAAAAGCTGTTCTGGCTACTGTTGTGGCAAGCAAATAAATTTGCCTTACGATATTTGCTTTTACCATGGGAAGCTGATGGGGGAGGGGGAAAAAAACCCACCAGCTTTTAATTAGTCCTTTGAATAGGCACATGCATAGGAACTCATGCTGGAATCATTTGGAAAAATGCTAGCAGTAATAGCTCTGCCTTTAAAAGATCCCCTGTTCCAACAGCTCTGTCCATTTTCCTATTAAACTCCTTTAGCCACAGCCCAATACCGTGCTATTACACTCAGGCTCCTAAATCCATAGAAGTATTTTAGAGGCATTCAGCTCAAAATGCAGCAGACTCATCTGTGGGGGGCTCAGGAAAAGCAGCTTTAACACTGAAATTTGTTTCTAAGAGTGCACAAAGGCTTTCCTTGTATCTAGACAGGCAGATATATTATCATTGTGGACGGTCACTGTCAGAGCAGCTCGAAAGTTTCACTAGGATAAGCCTGTACATAACACATTACAACTTTCTCTAAATTAACTAATTCAATCCAATGGAAAGAGAAACCAAACTGGTTCAATGTGAAGCTGGTCTGAAAATTCTTCTCATTTCTGTACAAACCTCAGGTTTTCTTGAATGCTGTTCAGGATAGATATCACACTGAGATACCTAATGAAGCTCAGATGCAAATTATTGAAATAATATAAAGCAATCAGGTGGGAATTGGAAATTCAGATTCATTCTGTGTTTGCTAAGAAGTAATTTTTTAAGAAAAAAAAAATCAATCATTTCCACTGAGTTACTTGGAGACATTAGGCACCACATGACAGAGATTATTCATGTTTCACTAGCATCTAGGAGCACCAGCATTTCTAGTAAGAAATAACCTCCCTACTGATGCATCTAAACAAAGGGGAACTTCATCACATCAAGGTGAGGTGCCCTAATAGAGCATAAAAAAACCAGAAAGTGGGGAAACAAAAACTGATCAATTCAAACCTTCCAAAATTCCAGTCTAGTGCCCCAGTTCACGAGATCGACTCTCCTCCATGCTACAGCTATACCCTCAGGCTGAATCATACCAATCATACAACCTCTCCTCTTGACAGAGAGAAGCAATTTCAACTTTTCCTGTGTTGGTTTTCTGTCCACTGTACTGTAATGGGTTTGTGCATGCATGTCAGCCTCTCTCCTCTGAGGCTTCTCCCCCTTTCAGCTGTTCACCTCCCTGTTGGTTTTTCAAATCATATATTTAAACATTTACATTGTGGTGGTTGTCTGGAGGCCTTGGTCCTGAGCACTGGGAAAGCCAGACTGGGAAGAGTGCCCAAGGGAAGCTAACATGGTGTCTTCTTCCAAGAAGCTGAGTAACATCTAGTTGTGTTGCTTTCAGTGAAGGGGATCTTGTATATTCCCAAGCTGCTCCACCCCTGGCAGGATCAAGCTCATATACAATATCCTGTCCCTGCAACACGAGGTCAAGGCTGGCAATCTATTATTTTGTTGAAACTTGAGCCCAAGAGATGCAAGAAGCTAACAGTGGAGAGATCTGTAATTTATATCCCACTCAACTCCTTGCAGAAAAAACAGGCCAACAGTGCAGAGGAGTTTGAGACTTGAAAATGAAACCTGGGCACTGGAATTTATTTTTCTATGGTGGTTTTACGAGACCAAAAGAGTCTGCAATAGGTGTAGGCCAAATACTTAGGCTGTGTCTGCTCAAGTTTTGACTGCAGTGAGAATGGGCTGGGATAAAAACCACAGGAGGACTTCAGGATCTGGCCCCATGTGGGGTGTTTAGGGGAGACTGGTTGTCAGCAATTGGGTCAAGCCAACAACTTCTGTCTACTTAAAATAAAGTCATTATTCTCAAACCCACAGCAGCGCCTGCTCCTGATGACTGCTGCAGTCACTGATTGAAACCAGAATTAGGCAAAGCCTTTCTTGGTCCCTGCTTCTAATTTAACTTCCCAGGCCTGTTATTTCTGGCTGTAAACTTTTTTATTTTTTGCTCTGAGAGACAGTTCAAAGTTTTCAACTGATTGTGCCCAAGTAAGTTTTCTAGCCAGGAGCCTGTACTGCCTCTTGAACTTGCAAATAATTGGTCCAGCCAGGGATTTCTTCATTATTGAGGAACACGAGGAAATGCTCTGTAGGCATTTCAGGGGTAATCATAGGCTAACCTGTCCCAGGATATTTAATCTGTTAGATTGTATTTAATATTTATATCATGATAGTATCCAGAGGCCCCGGCAAGACCCCCAGTGAGATAGAAGTTGTAGAAATGCAGATGTTTACATGGTCTCTTTCCCAAAAGCTAACAATCTAAAAGCAGTCTATAAAATGCATATTTAGACAAAAACAATAAACCTGGTAAAGCCGTCACTGTAGAGAATAATCTTATTTGCTTGTATTAAACTTACTTTATTCATTTGTCTAACCAGCAGTATCCAGTTTGTGTCCAATCACCTAGCACAGAAACGGATATTTCTATGCAAAACTCACAGGAAATCTTGCAAGATCACTTTTTTGCTATACTTTTGGATAGCTGCAGTTATTCCCTGTTAAAATGATTAGTACTTTAAATGAATGAGATCACCTACTGAATAAAAGCACAGCCAAGCCACACTCATAACATGATCTCATGCAGGCTTGGCTTCAAGAATGCCCCCCTGAGAGTTTTCTACAATTGTTCATCCAATTGTTGTATGTAACCTCTGTTCAGAAAGGAAATGTGGCTGACAAAATCAACTGAAAAAGAGCCCATTGGTGCCAAAAAAAATATTAAAAAGTGTTTGTGCCTTGGTATTCTAATATATATTCTTTTCTCATCACCAAAAAAGAATCCACTCATTTTAAACAAATATACATAATGATAATTTTTGCATACAAGGGCCATTCATTTATTTCAGAGGAGGCTCATGAGACTGCGCCTTAAATAAGCTACGCATGAGTGTCTCCATGCCCTAGAGCCAAATATAGCAGAATATTCTCTCTCCTTATGGCACCCATATAATGCAGCACTGTTTGCACAGCTCCATCAGCTATGGTGTTTTTGTCTCATCTACAAGGCAAGAAATCACTATTTTACAGAAAGGAATGGAGGCAGTGGGAGAAGAAAACATCCACCAGCTGAAGAGTATTTTGGTGCTAAAGAAGGTAGATGATTCCTTGTCAGATTTTCAGAATTTGTCATACACTTGTGAAAAGTCCCACATCTGCATAGATGTCCAAAAATCCAGCAGGCTGTAAGGGACTTGTTCGAACTCACAGAGGAAGTGTGCAGCAGAGAGGGGACTTGAACCAGGTCACCAGATCCCCAGACTAGCCTCATAATCACGAGCTCATACTTCTTCCCATTTCACTGCTGGGGAGGTCACCAGGAACTCAGACATTACACAACATTGACTTTCTGTCTCTTTGAAAAAGAACTTTGATCCTTGCAGTCGGACATTTTCCTACCCCAGACAGATCATTGCATTAGGCTGTCCCCTTGCCAGCTCTGTGCAGAGGCTAAAGAGAAACTTCTCTGCACAAGACAGAGTGAAACATGAAGATGTGGTTAGAATGGGAAAGCATAAGCGGTCAGAAAAAAAGAAAATAAAATATGGGGAAAAGGGAAAGAGAAGAAAACAGGGGAAGGATGGGAGCCAAAAAGAAAGAAACAGCCACTAGTTTCATGGCATGGGTTTTGAAAGCCTTTCTATGAGGACTAAACGTATGGTATTACTTACATTTAGCAGTTAGCGCTCAGAAATGACATTACAGTTGGTGAGCACCTTTGGGACAACAGGCAGACCTGATGCTGCTGCTAACAGGCAAAATACTTCATTTACCAATGGATTTTTAGTAAGTCCATTTTATGATCTTTTATTGTATGAGTCATGGATCATACTGAGAAACTAGTACAAACAGTTAGTGGTAGTGTGAACTACCAGCTTGTTTGCACAAAATACCATCCAATGATACTGCACCTCTAAAGCATACAAATGAGATTTTTCACTCTGCTTGACGGTTTTCAAGACAAAGATAGTCTCCCCACACTCTCTCACATGCAGATTTTTAGGATGTCACACTCTCTCCCAAAATGCCCCTTGGTTTTCTGACAGTGTCACTGCGTTTTTCAAGATCTTTGTCTTTCTTTTGGTTAATGGCAGATGATGTCAACCAAATGTCCCCACACTTTTTTAATGCTTCTGCTATGTAAAGGTTACCTGATACCCACCCAGAGCATCTGACTCCCCAAACCCAAAGAACCATGTAAAGGTACACGTACAAAATGGTGACAAAGGACCACCAAGCTGCAGGTCTCCACAGCCGTGTTTGTTTGCCGGGCACAGTCCTGGCACAGGCAGCAGAAGGGTAAGCGTGCACACTTGGTGTGCTTACCCAAGCAAGGACATCTGCTAACAGAGGCAGTGAATGGGTCCGGGTGATTTTTATTCTCTACCAGATGGTATGAAAGGAACTTCTCGTATGCAATTTCAGCAGATTTGTGTGTGTGAGAGAGAAAGAGTCTGAATTTATATTTAACTGCACTTGAGCAGGACTGACTGCCATTTTCACTTCTCTTTTCCTCACTGGAAAGCCTGGGCCTGATTCTCAGCTGATGTAACCTGGCGCTGTTCCACCCAAAGCAATGAAGTGCACGGGCACAGGGGAAAGAAGGCAGTTTGGCAAGAGACTCTTGAGAAATCTCTGCTTTTAAGTGCTACCACAGACTGACATCCATGCAAAGCAAACAGGATGTCCAATTTTAAATCACTAACAACCCACATGCTGTAAACTGCATTCTACTCAGCTGACCCAGGAGATAAAACATGTCAGGACCGATACTGAGCCATGATAACACTGGTTCGCTTAAAGTTACAGCAGAAAACCACTCCTGAATGGAACTTTATTCTATCCTACCTGCCCCCCACCCCGCCACAGGCAGGCGAGGAATGACAAAGAGAGGGACGAAGTGGGGCTCTGTCATCCCAGTGTAGCTCAGATGGTACCTCTCTCTGGGACTGCGCCAACCCCATGGCAATCACCATAAACTGAAAAAAAGTGTGCCTCTTACACTTCACTGAACCTGGTCTTCAAACAGATGAAAATTAAGGGGTTGTACTTCTATAGAAAAAAAAAATAGTAATCACTTAACTGCAAATGAATTTAAGAAGATTGCAAAAATCTGCCAGCTCAAAGCTGTTTAAAGAGGTAGTTTGTTGGTGTTTCACTCATGTTCTCCTCTTCATTTGTGGCACGTCTGCTATCAAGAGGCTTTTAAAGCCTATCCAGGTTGTCTGAACCAATCCTGGCTAACAAATACACAAAAACTATTTGGGGATATTTGTTGTATTCATGTTTACAAATCTACATTGATGATGCCATGGTACTCTCAGGACTGGTTTCTGTTCTTAATTTTTGTTCTCCTCAGTATTTGCAAGTATGGAAATGTGAAGAGCTGTTAATCAGTGTCCACAAAGGCCAAATAATTTTGTGAGTGTACACATGTGTGTGGCTGTGCATTGTGGACTAACACCCACATACTTTTATGCTATAAAGGCTATATGTTAATGTATACTTAGCATATTCTTTATATTAGAGTGGAAGAATTAATCCAAATGTGACTAAAACTGAGCAAGATGCACTCGTTAGTCTATTACCCTAGACATAATTTTATCACAGCACTTCAAGCACATGCTTTATTGTTCACTTGTTTGCAGGACTGGCAGTACAGGTCAAAGGTTAAGGCTGTACTCTAGGCTGAAAGCTATCCACTCAGCAATGAGGATGCTGGCAGAAATACTTGGTTGCTGACTGTTCTCCACTATCCCCATCAATGAAGGGACTGTCCTGCTGGGAATGATGGTAGAACAACCTGGCACACACTCCTGACATCCCCTCCCTGAGATGCACAGGCAAACCAAAATAGGGAGGATGGAGGAACAGGCTGACTTTTGCTGAGGAAAGGCTCATACCTGGCTACAGCCAACCCAAGTCCTCAGACAAGATGCCAGTTCCCAAGACTGACTCCACAGCATTACCTGTAAGTATACTTCAACTGTACAGTAACTTGGGACTTATCTGGGACAGGTAAAGCAGGCCTAGAGCAAAGCCCTTGTGCTGGATTAGTCCTACGCTAGGCTGGGTTTCAGCAGGTTGGCTGATGGTTCGTCATGCTGCATTACTTTGTGTACTGCTCTATGAATTCATTCGTGGCAGACTGTGGGAGAGTATGCCTGTTCTTCCTAAGCCCCTGTGTGCAAGTGCTCTCAGCTTGCCAGCACAATAAATTAAACTGCTGGTGGAAAGACACAGATCCTACTCTAGAAGATGAACTCTTCCAGCTGTTAATGCAAGTCAGATTTTGGGACAGGGAGCAAAAGGGAAAAAAGAGGCAGATGCAGGGTATGAGACTTGGTGGAAGGAATTTTGGCAGTGGGTTTTGCCCTGACAAGCAGCAGGGTGCCTTGCTAAGGAGATCACGCAGGCTGCATGCAGGCCTGGAGTCATGGAGACAGCTGATGAGAGTTCAGGCTTTGCCAGACAATAGCATTGTACTACACACACTGAGGAAAACCCACCAGAGATGAGTGGAAAAGTAACTTTCTGGAGAATTCCCTTATGGAGTAGTTTCTTATCCTTCCTAGAGCATGCTTGCACACGTGCAGGCATGTGGATGAAGATTCCTCTTGCTGTGAACGATGTCACCAGGTACCCTCTGACCCTATAACAGATTCCAGAGTGTCCACCACAAAGTAAGTCATGGACATCTTAGGTGTCTAGCTGCTCTAGCATTCCACAAAACCACACCCTACAGAGCTTTTCCCACTAACTGCAAACAGTCCTGCCTATAAGATTTTTGTCCAGTTATTTCCCAGGAACAGACACTTAATCCTTAGTGATGTTAACTACCACGCTAGCAACAATACCCATGGAACCGCACTAGACAACAGGAGTGCCCTGTGTAGGAGGAACTGAGCACAGTCCAGAGATAGGTCTCCGAATACTATTGAATAGCATTAATGTGAGTGTTTTATACATTGCTCTCCACAGCTTTTAAGTATACACCATCAAAAGCTTTAGGAAAAGCATTTCCAGCAGGTCAAGGGAGTAGATCCTTACGCTCTGCTCAGCCCTGGTGAGACATATCTGGAGTGCTAGGTCTAGTTCTGTGCTGCAAGAGAGATGTGGACATACATGGGTCCCACAAAGATAATTAAGGGACTGGAGCCTCTGACTCCAGCCTCTGACTGGAGCCTATGGAGAGGCTGGGAGAGCTGGGACTGTTCAGCCTGGAGAAGAGAGGGCTCAAGAGGGGATTTTATCAAATACCTGAAAAGGGGATGGGGACAGCAGTAAAGAAGATGGAGCCAGGCTCTTCTCAGCAGTGTCCATTCACAGGACAAGAGGCAATGGGTAGAAACTGAAATAAAAGCAAGTCCATTTAATTATAAGAAAGAACTTTTTTTTACTGTGAGGATGGTCAAACACTGGAAGAGGTAAGGTGGAGAGGTTGTGGAGTCTCCATCTTTGGAGATTTTGGAGATTCCAATTCAAAGTCCAATTGGACATCGCCCTGAGCAACCTGCTCTATTTGACCCTGCTGTGTGCAGCAGGGTTGGAATAGATGACCTGCAGAGGTCTCTTCCTTCTTCAGCCAGTCTGTGACATGCTGTCCTTTGAAATAAGGACAACTGCACTAAGCCAGCTTGTCTTTGCACAATTGGAGTACAAGTAGAAGTCTGTAAGTGTACAAGTTTTTTTCTTCATCACCTCTTGAAGTTGCAGTTATGTTAGTGAGATACATAACACCTTGGCTATCTTTACCAACTGTCCTTCAACACTAAACCCAGCATGCATTTATATCCACTGATGTTACCAAACCTGTACTAAGGAAAAAGACACAATTGCTGAATATTTCCAGTCACAGGCCAGAGGCAGGATGTCCAAGACTGAATCTGTCTGAAAAGTAATTTCCTTCTGATGTGAAAGACATTCTCTTTTTAATTCTCCCTCCTGCAAATACCATTGCTTTCTTATTCACAAAATGGGTCCAAATACAAGCCGGCAGAAAGAGTGTCTAATGTGTCCCAAGGTAAGTATCAACTTCTACCCATTATGGAAAGCTTTATGCAAGTCTGTAGAAAATAAGTGGCCCTTAAGTGAATGTTTTCTAGAAACAAAATAAATGCTAGGTCTCAGAAATGTCTCAACATTTTCTATGGAGAAAAAAAGAAAATAAAAGAATCCATGTCTGTAATATCTCACCTGAAAGTGTGCATGGGGCTCCGCTACAACAAAGGTTGATATTTCTCTCTCTCTCCTTATTCCTTTCCTATGCTTTCACATCTACTCATTAGCCTGGTGCTGCAGGTTGTTTATTTCTCCAAAGAATTTGCTGCCAAATGCTTGTTGTGACTTGGCAAAGAAGATTAGTGGAGAAGAACAGAAAAATGAACATTCTCGGTAAAATGCTTGTTCCCCTCAAGTGGTGTCTTAGCTGGTATTTTAGTTATGGTTACCTGAACCCTCACATAGCAGAACAGGCAGGATGCAGGAACATTCCTTACATAAAGGAATCCTTACTTAAAATCCATCCTCTTATTCCCTCCCTGCTCCCATAAAGAGACAATCTGGCCCCAAGCATCCACCTGTGGGTCTGCCAGCCAGACTGCCTCAACAGAGGACTTGATACCTGGCACTGCAATGCTTTCAGGTTGGCCTAAGCTCAGCCCAGCATTTCCTGGAAAGATGCTTCTCCTTCAGCTATTTTGCTCTGCAAGCTGCTGGCATTGTGCTCATGCAATGCCCAAGAATAGCATGACTGCCTAGAAAGAAGGCAAAGCTGAAGAGCCCTGTGCTAACCAGCGAGTATCTGCTCCTAGTGAGCTCAGAGTGCCCTCCTTGCTTCAAAAACCATTTGTCACAAGCAGCTCTAAGAAGCCTCCAATCCTCCAGTAGGACTGCAAGTTGTTGTAATCATAGCGTCTGCACTTCTCTTTGTGCAGGCGGCAAAGAAGGAAGATACAAATGCAAATGAGGATGTCTTCTGTGACAAAGGAGACTAACGGCACCCAATGTCTGGTTTTTACAAGTGATTGTTAGCATTTTTTGTGCCCTTCCAAGTGCAGAATAGTTGCTATTGACACAAATGAATGACAACAAGGTTTACTGCTTATTATTATATCATGCATTTCTAATACAAAGTATGGAATATAGGATATAGGGAAATATTATGGGAAATGTTGCAAGATTACCAGAAAAGCAGATAAGCATTTCTCATATATGAATATAGATTAATGGCAACCATAATTAATTCAAAAAGCCCCAGGTAGCGTGCAAACAACAATAAAATTCTCTGAAA
Organism: Aramus guarauna; assembly: GCA_013400195.1. Taxonomy (NCBI): domain Eukaryota; kingdom Metazoa; phylum Chordata; class Aves; order Gruiformes; family Aramidae; genus Aramus; species Aramus guarauna. The sequence goes on from VXBL01004481.1 coordinate 750,714, forward strand.
GTAATAAATCCACAAGGTTATTAGTACAAGAACAATGATGTAAATGGTCCCATTTGGCCTGGAGCATTTCCTTGTAGGTCAGTGGTTTGAATAAGAGGTAGACAAATACTGCAGAAGATTTTGTGCAAATGTTTGTTTAATGTCTTTAATGAGCTCGCTTAGCTTGTGTTTATTTTCCACTAATATTGTAGCACAGTCATTCCCAGTCTGCGTCATTTTATAGAAAGCCTGATGCCATAAATAGGGAGGATGGATCAATCTCAGGCCATACACCCAGTATTTGTTGCAGTGAATGTGCTTTGTGGCAAGAAAGTTCATGAATATGATTTATTTTAAACAAATATTGGCAACTGGTCAAAGAAATCCAATTCTGCATTTGTTCACATGAGAATTTGTACCATATGCTTTGAATCTAGGAATGGCACTTACTCTGTCCAGGAACAAGCTTGTACACCAAATCACCACTAAGCCAGGGAATTGGAATTTCAATTTCAGATATTCAGAAAAAGAGTAAGATTCACAAATATCTGTTCTGATTGTAAATGATTTCAAATAAATATAAGAACACTGATATTTTCACAAAATATTAGTAAAAACAAAAAAATGCAAATACATTTCACAGTTGAGGCACTATTGCTACCCATACATTATATTACATTTTACGTTATTACTTTTAATATGCTTTGTTCAAAGGTGGCTCCTAATATGCAATGTCTGATGGCTCTTCACAGACGTCTATGGAAAGAGTTCAGCTCAGCTTCTACAGGAATAGTCTTGCAAAAACAACACTGCAAACACAGTCTGCACTTCCAGGCAATATAGCAAGGAAGCCACGGAGAGGCAACAAATCTTACTTAAATGTTTACTCCCCCCTTTCACATGGCTGTTAGATAACACACTGCTAAAATATCATCCGTGTTAAGTACGACTGGGGAAAGAAGGCAACATTGATAGCGGTGTTCTAGCGGAGCAGCAATACACCTCCTTTAAATATATATGTTGCTCTGAAAGACTATTGCCAGGCTGTGATATAATAAATTCTTCCCTTTTTCAGAAGCAGGACCGTCCAATTCAGTTTCAGGTTTAGCGATGTCCAAATTTGTTACCCGGCTTCATCCCACCACCTGTCCCATGGATTCTTGCCCAACTAATTTCCTTTTGGAATTTCAGCTTTTCACCGCTCCGTGTGGTTAAGTTGTTGCTGGGAGGGGGATGTTTCCATGGCTGGAAAGAAAATTGTAGTGAAGCTCCTGCTAAAATAAATCTTGCTGAAGCCAAGGGTACTGGAAAATGAACGACTAATGTCTAACCTACTACGTTGGCCAAGATCCTGGGTAAAAGAGCTACAGAAATATTCAGAAAGTAATAACCTAGATGATACAATTCCAATCAGGATTTTGGATGTAGAAACAGTAATAAAACTCACCCTTCCCATAATCACATACAATCTGTTTACCACAGTGGCTAAAGAAAGCCTTCTGTTCCTGGTGTTGTTACAAGAACTGCTTGTGGTATAAGCATATATTTTAAAAGGCCATTAGTTTATATTAAAACATTGATTTCTCAAAAGTCTACAAATATAGGAATCCATCTCCCAGTTTATGAAGGAATAACTACAGGAATTTCCCAAGTTTCAATAATATTTTCACAGACTAATAACAGATCTGATAATTGCCAAGAAAAGATACCGCAGTCTACTTGGAGACTAGCGATTAAGAAACAGATGACAATATAAGGAACTAAGTACTGTATCCGTATCATAACTAACACACTTACCACTCTTTACAGAAAAATCCTGTGTCCTGTAAATTACCTCCACCAGAAAAATTACTTCATTGTAATGTAAATCCATGTACAAATCAGATATGGATACAAATAAGAATGTTTTTGCTGATGCACAGCACTGTGGAATTAATATATGCTCTGACATGTATTTGGGCTTAAAACTAGGAACACACATACATGTGCATACCTGCATAAAACCAACATTTATGAACATTAGGCTGCAAAATTCAGAAAATGCCAGATTCAGCCTTATTTTGGAAATGCCAGATCTAAGCTTTCCTGCCAGGTGAGCAGTGAGGCACCAGATGATTATAACATTTCAGAAATTCCATTTTCTGGGAGGCATATATATGTGTTATTTCTATTTTGGGGGGGNCTCCCACACACTGTCTCTCCTGCTCTGTCTCCATCTTTGTAATGGTTTTCCCACTCTGCTTTCTCATTCCTTTTCCACTCCCCTGGGACCTGGCCAGGACAATTGTCTGCTCTTCAGTCATCCCAGTCCCACAGTCATCACTCACCAGGTTGCTTTCCCTTCCTTTTTGTACCCCATTTTTGGCACTATTTCTCCAGCCCTTTCAGGCCCTATCCTTTTCAGTCCTAGCTCTACTCTTCTTCCTCTCAAAATTTATGGTATCTTCTGCCTTCTCCTCTCCCCACTTTGCCTCTTTGCATACTTTTCATATCTCATAACCCTCTCAGATCCTCTGCATCTCCCATCAGATACTTGTCTCTTAGCCTCTGGCTTCAGTGTCCATCTCTTTACCCAGGAGATCTACATCCCACAGATCCAAATCCTAGATGTTCTTCCTTGCTAGGCCTTTCCCTTGCCCCATCTCCCAGCTTCTGTCCACTCCAGCATCTCTAGCACATTGCAACACTATGGTCAAGAGATAAATGCTGGTCACCCACAACTACCTTTGGGCTATAATTAACGTGGGTGGAAACTTCAAAAGATTTAATTTGCAATAAGTACTCAGAAAAGCCTGTTTCAATTTTACCCACTAAATTTCCAAAGACATTGTGAGATGTCAGGATGGCTTTACATGGAGGTGTGAAAAGGCAGATTAGCTCAAAACCCTGCTCCATACCATGACAATTGTGAAAAAGAACACATGCCAAAATTCTTGTAGGCGAAGCAGGCAACACAATGGATTTTACCCTAGCCTTGTTCTGGGAAATGCCTGAACACATTGTTTTTAGAACAATAATAATAACAAGTGATAATAATAGCCTTTTGGATCCACTGAACATAGAACATTTCAGCCCACAAAGTGAAAATTTGAAAAACTTAGTTACAAAAAAATGACTGTTTTGCCATGGGGAGTGTTTGGCTCACCACCTTGGACAATGATCATTGTGTATTTGTGAGTATGGGTTATTTTCATTCCTTTTTCACTCTTTGCTTTATTTGTTTTAACCCACATTTCTTATTATTATATATCACAATACTATTGGCATGATGGTAACATATTTAAAAGCTCTGCAGATGTCAATGCTCTTGACAAGCCCACCATTCTGCAGCTCATGGGACACTGTTCTGGCCTTCTCGGAATCGCAAGGAACCATGCCACTGCCTCCTCACGGGGCCACAGTTTCTGCACTGGGGCTCAAGTACAGCAGGATCCAGATAGTTTCGCTGGCATTGAAGAGCATGCTCTCTGCTACTGAGACTGAAGGGTCTTTCTTCTGCATTAGTTAGGTTCTTTTGGTATCTAGAGCTTTCTTCAGAGAATACACACTACTACACATAGTACACACATAGCTTGTAAAGCCACAGATTATGTTTCTTTGCTCTGCCAAGGACAGCTAGTTACCCATTTCTCCACAAAGATGGTAAAATTGCAATTATAATGACTGATACAGAGAACTGTTCGGCTTTGAGGAGAATCGTGCAGATTTTTCATGTGGAGTCAACAAGAATTTTGTCTAGACATGCTGTTTGATTAAGGAACTGACTATGAGATCAATTATCAGTTATGACTGAGGCTCAATTCTACCATTTCAGATATAATCACCAGCAGTCAGACCTGGCAGCTGTGGTGCATTCCTTTGCAACAATATAGCTGTGTATAAAATAATGATATTTTGGATTACCCAAGCAGCTGGACTACAACTTATAGCTGGAACTGAAGAAAGTAATACACATTTAATTTAGAGCAAATCTGGCATTTCAAAGTATACAAAGACCTCAGCTTTAGCAGAGGTAACAAACATCTTGTTCCAGTATCACTTCTTTTTCTCCTAAAGAAATCATTTCTGGGGTGCTGAAGAGTAGTCATAACAACTTTATCAAATGTGCCCAAGAGACTTTGGAGCCAAAGTCTTATTGCAAAAGCAATGAGGCTGATATTTATTCACTGCAAGTGAGGCCTTGCTACAGGAAATTCTGTAAGTTTCCCCATCTCTATTTCTCACACAGGCCAAAGAATGTCCTGAAGCTAAGAACCTTGTAGATAGAATTGATTAGTCCAACACTTGGCAGCTGTATCTACATGGATCAGTTTGCCTCTGTCTTTTTTGTTTGGCTTTTGGATTTTGTTTTGTTTTTTTTTTTTTACATATGGAGACTCCAGGTGTTAGAAATATTTTAGGCTACCCTCAACTGAAACATTAATTATGTTGAGGAATTCATTAGGTCATTTTTAAAGTTATTTTTTATGGAGCATCTGGGATGCTACAGGATATAATGAACTTAATAAAGCATGGTTGAACACTTCTAATTTTAGAAGGTCACAGTCAAGAAGTCAACTTGTTTAAATGATAAAGCCAGCACCTCCTGGGAGATGTTTGCCTGCATCACATATATGTAATAGGCACAGCAACAGGGTCATTGTGGAAAAAGTAGAAGGCCTCAGATCCATTTGCAGCTGCTAGGATTCAGCATTCCTGGTGCAAATCCAGTGGAGCCAACTTCTCCTCCAGCCACTTCGGTGCAGTGCCTGTAATAGGTGAGGAATGAAGCTATGCCATGGGCACAGCTGCTTTCTCTTACCAAAGACCAAAGCCGCTGCAGCTTCAGAGTGGGAGAACCACCAGGGAGCAGATCTCTCCCATCATTATTTAAGTCCTAGGAAGAATGGCAAAAGCAGTGAGAGTAAAATATCCTAAAGAAAGAGAGCAACACGCTTCATAACATTGGCTAAGCATTGGCAAGAAGCCATGCTGTCATACTGCATGGAGAACTCCCGTAGATGAGATGGGATGATAGTTCTGTGTCTACAGCCCATTCATCCTGGCAGTGCATGTGCATCTGTTACGGGCACAGGAATTTTTATAGCAGCAGTTGTAAGGAGGATTAAATCAGTGTCTAACTCTGAGGTACATGTAAAGGACATCACAAGGTATAATGGTATAAAGTTAGCAGGGCAGCGATGTGAAAAGGTGAGAAAGGAATAGGGAAAATACCACGCTGCTCTGCAGGTCCTCTTTGTCTCTGAGTTTAAAAGAAATTATTCTGAGCTGGAGTCAGTGCCTGACAATGAAAACGAGACAAGAAATAAAAATTGCTTACTCTGTGCAATGTTGATGGATACCCAGCTAAAGAATCAGCATTTCCACTTTCTTGTAGGGCTTCAGACATTTTCACAGTGGTGAAAACACACCATGTGTTTTTATCTGTGCTTTTCCTATTGTATTTCAACTTCATTAGAAACTGAATTAAGCTCAAATGGAATTTAAAGCAATGGAAATGTGTCTAGACAGGATTTAAGTAAATGCATTAACTTAGTGGGATTTTCAGATAGTGAAATAGCATTTTGTGAGCTCCCACAAAGAAGCAGGAATGGCATTTTTATTGGGGTTCACCACTTTTCTATTTCACTAAACACTGAACAGACAGAACATCTTTGTAAGTGAATCTAAGGTTAGTCAGAAAACATGAAAGTTTTTTCCTCCCTCTTGAGAAGGAAAGTTTTATATGGAATTAAAAAATTCATTTTTATTTACATATTTGTATTTTTTTGCCACAACCCACCCCCACAACCCTCCTTTTATTTTCAGACAATTGGAAGAAATTTAGAAAATGGCTCAGAATTGTTTTATCACCTGCTTGGATATTGTATAGCTTTTCAAAACAACAGACCTGGGCTTGTAATGAACCTATGAGAATCTTGTTCTGGGTCACAGGAATCTTCCCCCCTCTTCTTCAAAAATCTAAAAGGTCTAAGATTCTTCTCAGGAGGGCTTTTCAAACTCTTTAACAGTTATAATGATAGATGGTTATCTATGAAATAGAACCAGTGTGATTGAAATAGTTGCATAAGCATAAAGGTTTTGACAAAGTAATCAGGAAAAATGGGATTTGTATAAGTTGAAAAATCTAAGAAGCTGCATATTTAAAGAAAAGACACATGTAGAAAATGAGATAAATTGAAGAACAGGCTTTGAAGGGAATGAAACAGTCACAGAAAGACAAGTGACTTATTTGAAGATGCAGAGCTGCTCTTTATTTTTCCTTACTTCTCTAAAGCAAAGTTCACAGGACAGTTTTTCCATTGGATTTACCTGAAGCTGGACCTTGACATGAACTAATGGGATGAGTACATTCTCTGCATGTAGACCACAGGCTAGACTACATCAGAGCAGAGTACATTTCCAATGTACCTCCACACACATGTTGTGCATAGGGAAAGTCAAAGACAAAGAAGCCACTGCTGAAATGTCCCTGGAAGAAAAAGTGGTTTGGAGGTTTCTGCTGCCGTTGGAGCGGGGGTGGCTGTGTGTATCTCCTCTACAAATGGTGATCACCAGGCTGGCTCCTCCACTCGCTATCACTTCTGGGACCTCGGCAGGCAGCACCTGGCTGCAGGCCGTAGCATGTTTTGTCGGTGTAGCTCTGCAATCGTTTCCATCCTTCAAACAGTGCTTCAAACCAAGTCTGCACACCTCTGACACTAGCTCCACAGATTCATTTAGTATCTGCCCTTGACTTTCCTTCCCTCTGATACCCCGAGATGCCCAAGTTGTACTAAATCTTGTTAAATCCTTTCTCTCTTTGTTATGCTTAATTATATAGTTGTCAATCTTAAAACACACAAAAGAGGGAAATTTGAAAACATTCTGGGATTTGTATTATACTGTTGAATGAACTGTTATTTTTTCCATTGCACAGGAGAGACAGCTTTAAATGAACTTTTCACAGACAAAAAAGTGGGTGAGTCTTTAACAAGAAAGAAAGGAATTGGCAGGTGTATAATTATTTTACTGCTTCTACTTTTGTTACTTTCCTTCCCTACTGTCAGCCTTCATCCCCTCCCCAATCTGTTTAAAAATAATAACAACAATAATAAAAAAAATAAAATTCAACCCCCTTCTTTTTATGCTAACTTTATGGTAAGAACCAGGACATGGTGCCTTCACTTTACCAGCCAATGCAGCACATACTCCTGGGCTGAGAAAAGTAGAAGTGTTGCTTGAAGGTATCCATTAGAGACTTGGAGGTCTCTGCCAAAACTATGGCATCAACATACACATACAAAGAGATCCTTTCTTTAAACAGAGGTACCTGCCGTTAACCACGCGTCTCTGGACACTCACACTGGAATTGAGGACTCTGCTACATGACTGAGTTGTAACTCAGTTACAGCAGCTTAATGAGGTTTGGTCTGTCAACAGACCTGACAAAATTGTCCAGCCCATACAGTTCATCTGCCCCCCTTGCAAGGTAAAATGCATTAGCTTAAGTCATCATGAAGTGCATATAGGGCCCATTACGACAGCTCAGCTGACAAATGGTAACTGTTTATTCCGCAGTAACTTGAGATTTTTGCTTCAATTAATCAAGGGGAAAGAAACTGTCAGGTATGCAACAACAAAACACAGAGAAGAATAGCCTTCTGTTACTGCTGATGAAGAAAGACAATTGAAGAAAAAAGAAAAATCTTATTTAGCCTGTTCTGCTGAAATCAGAGCTGTGCAATATCTGCTGGCTTGGAGGCTTGGATATTACCATGAAGAATACAGTCTGACAGAGAAAGAGCACATGAATAGAAGTGTAGAAGTGTACACAACAGGACCACAAAGAAACTAAACTAAAGTCAGTCATGCCATCGGATCAACATCACTGCTCAGTGTGCAAAGCCACAATAAATAGTGGCATGAGGCTTTGAAAAGAGAGGAAGTACAACATGATGGAGAGACAACATGGAGCCTTATGGCATCAGTGATTTGTGGAGATACTGGTAAAATGAGCAGAAACACTATTTCTAAGATTCGTGTTACCATTTCCAGTGTCTAAGACCTGATCCATTCAGAGACAGATCCCTTATAAGAACATAGTTCCTAAATCTAGTCAGAATAACATCAATGTGAATAGCTTTCATCCTTGTAGACACAAGTCTGAATGCTGTTGATATGGAGCACCTTAACATCTAATCAGGTGTTCATGTGTACTGTGCTTTCGACACCCCAGAGATACAGCCTTTCATGTTGCATTAACAAAATGTGCAGGAGGGAAGGTACAAGTGAAAACCTTAACCAAAGTTACTCTCTTGTGGTTTTAGGATGAAGAACATAATGAAACACTTTGGCCAGTTTTCTCTGCAACCCTTTCTCCGAGGCTCATCTGTATGTGTGAAGGGAACTGAATTTAAAACACAAATGCCCAAAGCTAGTGACCTTTGCAATGATGTTGTGAGGTCTCAGAGTCCACAAAAAACAGACCTTCCTTTAGGAAAACATTTCATGTGATGATTTGGTGTTTCCCCTTAGCAAATCCTTTCTCTTCAGCTGGGACAGACTTTAAGCTGCATCTTACCTTTCAAAAGGTTAAATTGCTTTCTGACAGCTGCTAATGTCTTCCTCAAGGAACTCCTGGAATGCCCATTCTTAAGATGTTGATTTGTTGCTATTAAAAAACACAAGGGTGTGTTTGTTGTGGGATAGGTAGTCTGTTTAAAACCATTCCCACTCTCAGGAGTGGTTGTAAATAAAGCATAATTCTTGTGAGGGAGCTGTCATCCAGAAATCTTATGCTGAGTCTTTCCAGATTATAAAAATAACATTTCTGAGACATGAAGGACAAAGATGACTTACAAGAAATGTATACAGCTCTGCGAGTGACTCAGAGAAGGCAGAACCAGGGCCCAGAAGCAGACAGAACTGGTGGTGGGTTGTACTTTGTATCCTGGTCATGAAGAGACAACTTCCCAGGCTTTATGTCCCACTTCTCCAGCTATTCTGGCCTCCTTCGAGCAGACAGGAACTGACATGTCACCCCTCCTGGCCCAAGTGCCTAACCCAAATATTGGTTCTGGAAGTTATTTCAGCCAGGAATTGATAACAGCAACAGCATCATTGTGGTTACCCACTGATTTCTGTTTACAAGGCTGTCTTCAGTCATTACTTTCTGGAACTAAGGATTGCCAGTTTACATCTGCAAGGCTCTTCCAAGCTTGGCCTGAAGCCTGTCCTCTAGATGTCCCCAGGCACCCCAAAACCACTGCTACTTAAGCAATACTAAAGCTCCCTTTTCTCCCCTTCCAGGATGCTGTATTCCCCACACCAGCAGTTTTGTTCACCCACACGATATCCCTTCTCAGATAGCATCCAGGCAAATTTGGAGCATGGTGCTGAGCCACTCTGCATGTGCCTTTGCTTTGGCAGAATGACATGCTTCACTGTCTCTTGCAGCTGACTTAAACAGCAGCTGTGATGGGACAATGAAACCAGTTATCCAAGTCTGCCACCAGGTATTTTTGTACCACTGCATCCAGGTTGGATGGGGCTTTGAGCAGCATGGTCTAGTGGAGGGTGTCCCTGCACATGGCAGAGGGGTTGGAACTAGATGGTCTTTGAGGTCCTTTCCAACCCAAACCATTCTGTGATTCTGTGATTCACAGGATCATTCCCAAAGAGTGGTTTAGTTGAGGTTTGCCTGATCCAGCCTGGGACTTTTTGTGAGGCACTTGGCTGTGCATTTATGGTTTGTTTTAGCTAACAGCTTTCAAGCCAGAAACCACTTTAGAGTCCTGGCTTTGCTCAGTTGCTTCAATTAATATAGATATACATATATGTATATATTTACATGTATAGTATAGTACAGTGTGTATATAATATATATACATAGTACATGTATATACCACATTCCCTTACAATTTACTGTAATAGACATTTGGTTCTTCTTTATCTCTGAGACAGATCAAGCTTCCAGGTTTTTTCTGTAAAAGAAGGAGAATATCTGCATTTAACCACATTTCTGCTGCCCATTTCACCAACTTATTGCTGATGATAGCCTCTCAGCACATAATGCTGTATTACCTAGAAAAAACAAAGCAAACACTGACTTTGGAAAAGAACAGCGAATAGTCCACTCAGCTATATGGGAAATAAAATCTGTGCCTACAAAATCATAAGCGTATAGATCCATTGTCAAAAGAGAGAAACAAATCAGAGTTACACTGTTTTGTATTCTCCTAGTGGAAATACTGAGCTGATTGAGCATGAACTTCTAAAAATAAAATTGAGCAAATCCCACCAGTATTGTTACGGACAGACTCCAACTTCTGTAAAGAAACTGCTGGCTTTTCAGTCCCCCATATTTCATAATCTTTCTCCCAGTGTGTGAGAAACCCCATGCTTACACTGACGCCTCCCATAGCTTCCAAAAGCTTCCGAAGCTGCCAGCTGTCTCAATGTATGCAAATGAAATGATGTACTGAGGCTTACAGTGCTCTTTGCAGGGGGCTGCTCTTTGGCTGCGAATGGTTATATCCCCTGATTTCTATTGACACAGCAGGCAGAAAGCCTTGTGAATTTGCCAGCAGCCCTATCCAGTCACTTTCAGTTAGAGAATACCGAGAGCTACCAAAACCTTACTCCTGCCTGAAACCTGTTTGATGTATCACTTTGCCTTTGCAGTGCAGATGGGGCTACAGGGTGGGAAACTCATCTTGCTCAAGACAATTTTATCATTTACCAGCACTTTGCCATTGAAATAAGGAGGCTTACTCTCATATTAGTTACAGAGGTAGAACTGAGGCACAACTATTTGACACAACTGGCCAAGGACAAACCTAAACATGGCAAGAAAATGAAACTTACTCCTTTCTCCCCAAACTTTTTTTCCACTGTTTATCGATTCCATAGATGAACATGGTATAAGTAGGTGTTGACTGCGTTTTACTGATCCTCACTAATTCCAGTCACAGCTCTGCCAAAAATAATTTTGCCTTAGTGAAAACCAGGTGCAGTAGCAAAGAAACTTTGGGGAAGTTTTAAGAAGCCTTACTGTCCAGATTAGAAAGTCATCTTCAGTTTATAGATTTACCACTCTCGTGCCCTTCTGAAAAATGGATCTGTTTGCTTATAAACAACACATCAGGCAGAATATTAATAGACTTACGAGATTAGGTATGCAGAAAATAGCTTCAAAATTAGATTTGCCAATAAATACTTGGAGAACAAGAATAGGGTTTTGGCGGTAAGTTGTCCTGGTGGACATTAGTCACATTTCTATCCACAGTTGAAGGATAATGAAAGTCACCGTCAAGTGCATCAATTAGAAATTAAGGACTTTGTTAAAGTTACAACCTGTAACAATACTGGAAATGAGCCTTCAGATGATGTCTCCTGCAGGCCAGTGGCACAGCTGGCGAGGGCCCTGCTCTCGGCACCACGGCCCCTCTTGAGGGCAGGCCAAACTCTTGAGGAAAAACTCACCGAATGTTTCTGGCTATATTTCAGATTGTGCCAAAGCCCTCTTTCCAAAAGCCAAAGTGGGGTAAAAGATAAACCTTTCACAGGCAGAGGCTATGGCAGGAGCTGAGGCAGGTTGTGCGAAGCCAGCTTCCTCAACGCTGCCCACCTGGGGACGCCGGAGGCGGCCCAGACTTGCTTTCACCTCGGTGCACCAAGAAAAAACACAGATAATGCAATGGTTCAGTGTTCGCATTCAAATACTTCTTTTCCACATTGTCCAGACTGTTTTGCCACTGCCTTTGGGGATGTAGAGTTTTACCTTTATAACCATAAACAAGATATCATGTGTGTTATGGTGCTCATTAATTAGGCCTGCACGCTGCCACTTTTGCACAGGCCCTCTCACATCCAATATGGATTTAAATCCAAGAGCAAGCATCCTGTGATAAATCCATAGGCACACAATGCATACATTAAAAAAGAAACAAACAAAACCCAAGCAGGCTTGAGAAGCATTCCCAAGGGACTTCTTCTTCTCTATACCTCCTGATAAACAACTACTTTTTTCCCAGCACTGACTACCAATAAACTTTGTAATATTTAGCAGGCTTTAGAATCAAATTTTTAAAAATACATACTAAAATTCTTAAAAATATTTGCCCTCACTGCACCATTATTCATACACTGAGCATGAGTTTGATTAACAGATGGGATGTCTCTGCTCACACTAACACACGTTGCCTCTGCTTTTAGCTCCTTCAGGTTATAAAACCGTGATCTTCACACGCCAGCTTTCTATGCAAATCTTAGGAGCTCCATTTTTTTCAGAATAGGCCTATAACTTTTAAACATTTTCTTTTGAATTAAAGCTAAATAAATCAAGTCATAAAGCAAGTAGAATGCAACAATTTGCCTCTCTTCTGTCAACAGAGTATATGGAAGCTAAAATGCCTGTGCCCAAAGAGGAGGATGAATTTTTAGTGTGCTTTCCTCAGTGACAGAGAAATGGTTCTCTGAGTATTCTGTCCAGAAGGTCTGCCCAAGTCTCTCCTCATTTAAAATGATCTGGACCATGAAACTCAAATTGCCTGCCCAAGAGATGTGGTAAAGTTCGGAAGTGAAGTCCTCAAAACTCCTGAGGAAAGCTTCAAGTATTTGGAAAATAAAATAAAAACAAAATATAAAGACTCACTGTAGACCCCTGAATAGGATTTATCTCAGGCCTTTTATCCTACAGGGATTTTCCTTGGCATCAACCATAGATACCTGGCAAGAATTATGCAAGCCCTTCAGGAAACACCCAGAGGACCATGATGTCCATGGGATGAACTTATTTCCATTTGAAACCTGGGTTGTCACATCTAATGCTCGTCCTCCTGTCCCATGATTTAGCACATACACAGCTACACCAATTGCTGCCCTCAAGCAACTGAAATGCAAATTGATCCCAATATAGGCCAGGTCCCTGCAATCCAAATCTGGAGAGCAATGTCTATCACTCTTTGAGGTAATTACTTCTCATGTAGGAAAAAATCCTGAAGGGTTCACACAGTCCTTTCTCAGACAAATCTCTATCCTGCAATCATTAGAAATTTTAACCAAGAGGTGATTGGACTTGCCAAATAAAGGCAGCAGAAAATGAACCACCTCTTCAGGGCCTGATAAAATATATTTTCCTCCATTGAGTTCCGTTTTTGTTTCCAACTAATTCACAGATCTTAATGATACTTTTCATACATTACTTTTTAGAGGACTGGCAGATCTTGCCATTAGTAAGGAGTTTAATTTAAAGCAATATAAACAGTGCTGCAGAGCTAAGCTAAAAGAAGTGGCAATTAAAATGCATCTGCTATGATGGGATGAACTTTAATAAAGATCTTAATGATGATATTAGAAGTCATGCATGAAGTTTTATTCCTTATGCATGGAGTAACAGCAGAAATAACAAAAAAGCCTTGACAAAAATATGAAACATGGCATTTGTAAGCCTGACAGAACTATGGCATTGCAGACACTTTATTACATTGACAAGAAAAAAAAAAAAAAAAAAGAAGAAAGAAAGAAAGAAAGAAAGAAAGAAAGAAAGAAAGAAAGACATCCCTCCTTGATTGCCTGTGTGTTATTTGAATCAATTTAGCCTAAATTTGCTTTTTCTTCTGTTAAAGGTCATTCTTTTGTAAAGTTATTTTTATAATTGTTGTCATTCTAGATCATTTATGTCAAATTTCGGCTAAATTAATTTTGAGACAATCACTCTAATAGATAATTAGTTAATAGATTCATGTAGCAATTCAGGCACAACATTCAGTCAGAGGACTGTCTACAGGAGAACATAAAAATTAAGCAGAACTTCCTGTCTTTAGGTGTGCAGATATTTGTATTGATCTTTACTCCAAGGTCTTTAATTCGAGTGAGTGTTGTCACCCTACTGAATCATTCTGTCCACAAATTACTCTCCACAGATTTTTTACTTCAGTTGTGTGTAGCAGAAACAAGGCATTCTTTGAATTGTTCTGGGAAGCAGGCAAGGACAAATGTTTCCACAAGGTTGAAATGGTCAGCCTGTCCTCTGAGCCGATTTCCTGTTTCAGTATTTAACCCACAACATAGCAAATAGGAACTCCAGGAAGGCGCATCGAAAAGCCAAACAAAATTAAATCAGAATACTCTGCCTGCCAGCTCTATTCCTGATCTGTGTGTATTTGGCTGAGTCTACTAAGTACAGTAAGTGAGTGTTCAGTATGAAATGTAAAATTGCAGTCTGACAAAATTCTCACTGGATCTGAGAACGAAAGGTGCCACGATCCTATTCTCAGCTCTACTTTCAGCTCACCGGGATGCCCAGAAAGGCATTCAATTGTTCTGGGGCTCAATCACTGAATGACATTTTTGACTGTGTGACTGTCTGTTTGTGCCTAGAGTTATCTGTGCTAAACCCTCAAAATCTCAGTTCCTGCAAGGTTTCATATCTCTTCTAGATTACCTCCTCCCATAGCTGGCCACCATCTGGTAATCTGCCCGCTGCTTTAATTGCACTGCAGTCAAGCTTCTGAGGTGAATACAGTGGGAAATCTCTTCAAAATTAGCATTTCATTTCCATATGCAAAATCTGGAAATTAAATCTACTCCATTTTGAAACTGCACAGAGAGATTTTCCATTTTTCACCTGATTTCAGAGACAAACCCATTGGAATAGAAAGACTGAAAATAAAGTGTCATGGTTCTTTGAGTATTACGGTGCTAATTACTGGCAACATGTAGAGTCCTTGTGGTGGCCATTAGTATGGTATTCCTTAGTGTCATCCATATCTACCCTGAAAGGTGAATCAAGTGCTAGCTGAAGTAGCTTCATGTTTTTTTAAAAAAAAAGTTGTTTAAGAATTCTGATGACCCGATTTTGAGAATTTCGACATCAAACTGCACTGGGCACTGGACAAGTTCTTAGGCGAGTTAAGAGCTCAGTTCAGCAAACGACTTGAGCTGTAAGTCAGCAAATAATCTCACCGAAGTGAACAACACCATTTTATGCTTATGGCTATGTTCTAAGCCAGGCACTTAATTCCACCCCTATCAGAGTACACAGCGACATGCCTGGCTTTCTGTCTTGGGTCCAGGCTTCCCATCAGCAATATGCCATTGTCAATCAGGCCACTCTGATGTATGACTTTAAGCTAACCTTATGACACGTGGTTTTTTATTTTTTCTAGTTTAAAATCTGTTGTTCTTCCTGCTCTGCCTTTTGGTTTTTGAACACTGTGAGAGCATTTTGCTCATGTTTTTGACTTTTCCCAGTAACCACAAGGGTTCAAAGCTTGCTATTTTTGGTGTTGATGGTGGTAAAGTGAAAGCTGGGGTTCCCATGCCGTTGTCCAGTTTCAAAGGCTGGTTTTTTTAAGAAAAACAATAAATGCCAAAAAGCTTGTGATGAGATCATGAGAGCTGACAATACAGGGTGTGATAGCTCTGAAACCAGAGAGTTATCCCCTGTCAAATTGGTATGAGATCAAATCCCAGTGTTTCATTAGGGACTGCATATTTTCTTACTCACTATTTCTAATGGAGCTACCACAAAACTGTCCTCTAGTTGGGGATGGGCTGCTTCTGACCCTTTGGGCAGCCATAGTTTCTAATTTATTTTTCACTTTCCTTCCCTCTAGTGCCTATTTTGTCCATTTCCCACATTTACATTAGGAAGACTGAAGACTTATCAAAACTTCACCTTCCTGCCTGTCTGTAACCACATAAATTCATCAAACCCTTAAATTCAAGGCAGCAGTGTGTACATCCTGCCTGAATGTAAAGAGCAGCTTTCTGGACATGCAGATTGAGTTCATTTTCTCTTTTTGCTGGACTGAACGATGTTAAAATGCTGCCACCTTCTGTTAGACACTTGTGCTGCTAATAGACTGCAGAAGCACATTCCCCCATTTCCTCCAGACTTGTAAGTTGATTTATACTGATCCTCCACTGCATTGCTGCAATATATAACATGACAAGTTAAACGTAGTGCCTGCCAAAAAATCTTGATAGGCTCAGCTTTTGTGCAGCAGCACTTGAAAAGACCATTACTAGTGCCATCCCACTAAAGTATGCTCAATATTTTTGACAGTGAATTATCTGAACAGCAGTTTATCTCAATGTTCACTTGGTGTTATAACAATTTAAGGATTTAAAAGATGGGAGATTAAAAAAAAAAAGAATAGGAAAATCTGCTTTTATTAAAACTACAAAAAGTTGGAATGACTTTTTCTGTGAATTTTAAATCCATTCTGTATTTACTCCAAATGCATTTCAGATCATACTGACAGGCTGATAATTAACATAGGTGCAGATCACATTTAGTTTTTGTCATTTGTTGTCAACATCTTAGGTCTTCAGAAACCCAGCTATGTGCTGCATATTTCTTGCAGATGGTTTGTTTATTGTCTTCAAAGCAGGGGCTTCAAATCCAGCCAGTAAGGAAAAGCTCTACTGAGTTTCCCATCTTCCTCTCTGGAAGGCCTGTGACCTGCTCACTGAGTCACTTTAGAAGATATGAAATCAATAGCTGTGTGACTGCTGCGGTGATAGGACACACAGACCCCCCTCTCAATAAAGCATCGTTCTCACTAACTCATTGTTCGCAGCTTTATGCTCAGGGGAGCAGAACACATTTTCCACCACTCTATTTCTGTGGACCAGAAATCACCTCTGAGTGCAACGCCAAGACCCTCCTAAGAGCCTTCTCAACTCCGAGCCTGCCTTGATGACAAGAAGATCCTTCTGCTTATTTATGTGATCAAGTACTTGCAGCTAAGTAAACTTTTCTGGCTGAAATGTATTCATTAAGAGATAAGGATTTGAGTCAACTAAGACGTTTTGCAAACTCCTGTGAATTTCAGCAAATCATTTTGGCTGCATAAAAAGGAATTAAAGTAATTATTGAAAAAATCTGAATATTTTGGACATTTTCTAAACCTAATGTTTTTATTGCAGATCCACAACTATTTGCTGCAATCTTAGTTACAAAACATTGTTAAACACTCAGAAAGGAAAAGTTTAAACTGAACTCTGCATTTAGCCCCATGATATTTCTGTTTTCTGAAACTCCAGCTGAACCCCAAAACCCTGTTGTTTCCTACTGAGCCCTGAAAAGTACCTTAGCCAGGGGCTACTGGCGATTAGTGGCTTCGAGGTAAAAAAAAACAACAAACCCCAAAAAACTCCCAAGCAAGCAATGAAATAGTAGTAATGTCATACTGTGCTCTCTCTGGTAGGTATGCCACAGCCAAGAATAATGTTAGGACGTGCCACAAACAGCATGCTGCCTGAAAGCCTTGTGCTGGGGACAATGGTCTAAACCAGAAACTGGTCTGTGGACTTGTCATGTTCCCTAAGCCGCTTTTAAGAGGTTTGTAAAACCCAAATAGGAGAGCAAGTCCCATGTCAGTTGGCTTAAGTTACTTAGACAAGATCTGCACCTCTATATTTAGGGGGTTGTAAATCAAAAGAAGTTGGAGATTGCTGGCCTGAACTATCTATTATGTTTAGATAGATGCCAATCACTTTGATATTTAAGCCAAGAAAGTTCAGCCTCATTTCACGTTGGAAAGCGTTTCTTGTAGAAGGAAAATATTTCATGTGAGTGAAACAAAGCCCGCTACACCGAACTCTGCCAGAGTTTCTTTACACATTCATACATGCATATTTCATTCCTCCAGCAACTGAACACTTTCTTTTCTCTACCATAAACATTACTCACTTATGTTATAATTCCTTTCACTATTGTACTGGATAAAGCTGATCCTTTCTTCAAGGCTCTTTGGTTTTATTTTACTCTGTAGCAAGGTATTAACAAGATCATCAGCAAAACAAGGCAACAAGATTTCATGTATTTGTCATACTTCTGTGTGCCACGTTGGAAGTACACCACAGTGACCGAAACACCACGCTTTATGGCAGTGCAACACAGAATGATTTTCTTACATGTGAGGCATCTGAATTAGACTCCATATTCTGGCCTGGAGGAAAGCTTTCAACATGAACCGAGCAGCAGACCTGACAGCAGCTACAGAGACCTTGAGAGGAAGCAAAATCGTCTGATGGCTTTTAGGACGTTGTATGTTGTGTCACCAGAGATGAAGGGGCCTCTTTGAGACCAGGGGAGAAAAAAGAAAAAAAAAAAAAAAAAGTGAGGCATATTTATTTAACCTTCAAAAAGGTTGATCTTGTCCTGGTATGAGGACTGGAAAAGGTAGAGGCTTCTATTATTCTGATCCAATTCACTAGACCATGTATGTATGTGTTCAAAATAAAAAAGTCAGTGATTACTGTATTATGGACGTAAAAAGCATCTTCACAGCAATGAGTAGGCATGATAAAGTAGGTCAAACTTCCTCCTGCTATCTGGAGGCAGTGGTAATTCCTTGGGGGTCAGCAGAGAAGGGGAGACCCTTTCTGTGTCAATACTCACAAAGTCATTTCTGAATTACACTTCAGTTACACATACAGTGCATTTTAGAAGAAACAGTAGATACTCCACCGCAAGCCAGATGACATTTTGAAAATGTCATTTCACATGAGTCTTTCTTTTAAGAGAAAGTTCCTACTTCTGCTGATGGCTGGGAAAAATTCCCACCCATGTCACTAAGTATTATCATATCAGCTCCACCTTCCAGACTCAGCCATCTTGGTACTTCTGGCAATGAAGTATGCTACCAAGACCTACAGAACTGCTCCAAAACAAGTGTTAAATTCGTGTAAGAAGTATCACTGCTTTTTAGAGAAAAGTTTTAATTAGCTGCAGTCAAAAGGATCGCAGTCTTCCTCTTTCCTAATCTAATCATGATATAAATTATTCTCCACCTTACCAGAGATCAGGTTAAGTAAGTCAAAGAGACGTGTCACCAGGGTGTTGTGTTCATTTTGAGCACAGATGCCAGCCTCTGGCTGCCTCAGGGATGCTCTTTCCCCCATCATCCCTCAGCAAGTGCGCTCATCCCCTCGCAGCCTGCAGATGCAAACATCTTCTCTTGTTCCCCAGGTAGTTCAGATCAATATCTTGTCACTTCATTCTTCTGCTGCTGCTTTAGCCTGCAGTGAATTGAGTTTTCAGTGTTTGTTGTGCTCTTTTTCCTCTTCTTCTTTTTTTTCTTTTTTTAAAGTAGGATATATGGTTCATTCCTTCACCTTTTTTGCACAAGGTTTTTCTTGCTGACACAGCAGCCATTAGCTACAGTTTAGCTCTCCTAACTCCGTATATCACTTCATTACAAGAGAGTTCTTAGAAATCGACCTTAGCACTCTGCATAAAAACACAACCTGGCCTTTGATTTCTGGAAAGTGTTGGGCTATGGGTTGTCAAAGGATCACAGCAATGAGCTGCTGCATGATCTGCAGCTGGCCTTTGCTGGGTGCCTCGAGCAATATTAGCTCTATTTTCTGATTTCCCGCTTGGACCCACTTTGAGTACTGCATTTCTCAGATGCTGGAACATGTTGCTAGAGTGTAAACGTTGCAATATCAAAATCAGCTGCTCGTCCATCTGTAGCTAGCATTTAAATGTCCCATTCTCGACATGCAGGAAGAAGAAACATTAGCAGGTCTGAGGGGCATCATTGGCAATGCACTGCTAATAAGAACTTCTTGCTTATTTCAGCTAGAGGTGAGAGAGCACTGCTCCAGCGAAAGCTCCCTTCCTGCAGCGATGGCTTTTGCACGTGTCAGCCCACAAAGTTATCATTTCAGGTCTGATTGATTTATTTATTTATTTATTTATTTATTTATTTATTTATTTATTAGGGCATACTGTGCTGAGAATTGATACTCAGGAAAAAAGTAGATCAAAGCCACTATGGCTTCTAGAAAGTAACTATGTAGTCACCACTGTTCGGGATTGACCTCAGCTGTTAGTGGACATGTGTGAACCTGTCCTGGAGCTACCATCACAGGTTTGTGTGCAGAGGGACAGTGGTTTCACAGGCAGAGTCAAATCGTGACCCAGGGGGTTCCCAGCCCTGACAGGTTGCTTTCAGAAATCAAGGTAGTCATTAACCCTTTGCTCCTCACTACCTTCTCTGCACACGGGGTGTATCGGCCCTGTACTACCCTAACTTCAAGAGGAAAGTTATAACCATTCAAATTGGTGAAGCATTAGGTGTTAAGCTGAGGAAAGCCATAAAGGTAGGCAGAGAGATAATATCTAGATGGCAACTTTCTACCAGAAAACAGATTATGAGGAACAGCAAATGCCACTCAGGACAAAATGCTGTCCATTTTGACAGAAAAGAACTTTGAAAAAAAATTAAGTTAGAAAGAATATTTTTTTATTTACATTTGTATGGGAGGAAGAGAAAGGTGGTTTTTTTTCTCTGGTTGTGAAAAAAAAACATATTACAACAGTGTTTTTCTGTTAAATAAAACTGAGGATGGTCTACCAAATTTTAACTGAACCAAATAAAACTTTTACTTCAAAACTTGCGGGCAAAAAAAAAACAACTTGAAAGAAGCATTCATCTGTGCCTATGCAAAATCTTCACTCCATCCATACTAACAAGCAAGAGGATGCAAATATAGAAACACATGCACTTGGCTCTGAGCTGACTGAAACCAAAAGGATGAGCAGTTACTGCGAGGAGAAGACTGCTCATGAGGGATTGCTGTAGTACAGAGGCCTATGCCTACTAGGTTGAGCAGCAGCATCTGAGCTGCTTATTTGAACAGCAGTAAGGTAAATACAAAAGCAATAAGATAAAATACTGTTAGTTTTCCCCTGCTTTCCCCTCTCTCTTATTGAACTGCACTTTTCATTTTCTATTAAGGTCAACTGGGCAGGCTTTTTGAAACTCCTATATGTTGAAATGAAAACAAAATAAAACAAGCAGGAGGGAGATGAAAAGAAATGAGTGGTCCTAATGAGTGTAAGTTTGTACTGTGTACTACAGAGCTGACAGGAACATCCCACAGGCAGGGTCAAATACTGAAGGGGGTTTGCAGCTCCACAGACATCAGCCGAGGACTCAGCCTGGGACGCTTACCCGGGTTTCTAGCATGGGAGCAAGCGCTGGCGCGTTGCCTTTCGGCATCTCTTTGGCAGCTGCCGAGCAGAGACCTGCTTCTGTGCGGAGGTGGCTCCGATGCTTTCCCTCCTCCGTCCCTCCCGTGATGCAACACCCGAAAGGCTCAAGCGGAAAAGATGCGTGTGGCTGCCTGCCCCCTTCCTCCATCAGGCGGCAAGGGGGGAAGAGGGGGAAAGGAGGGAAAAACCTCTCAGCCCCATGCGTTTCTCTTTCTCCCAGCAACTGCTGGGGAGCTGCCGCCAGCCTTCCCATTAGAAGTTTACAGAAAAGGTGAGCTCATCTCATTTCATTAGGACTGTCACCATCAGACAGTGTTTGCAATTAGTCCACGCCAACCGTATTCAGGCTTTGGATGCCTTTCAGCGGCGAAAAAGGGAACACTTGAGCTCCATTGAATTGGAGCGTGGCATCTGCTGCACGCTGGGGGGAGAGGTTGGGGGTCAGCGCTTGATTTTGATAAAGCGTGCCAGATTAATTGTCTTCGGTAATCCTGTTTGTCATGGTAGATGTGCAGAGAAGTCTTTGTGGCACAGCCTGACATATGGGCTGGCCGGCTGCTTGCCTATTCAGTCCCTCCCAGCACATGCTCTTCACAGTTGGCCTAGTTCCCAGCGCCTTGTTTTCCCGGGGAGCCGGCCTCCTGCGCCTATTCAGCTGGCCCCCCGCTCCACAAACAGGCTCCCTAATCTTCAGGCCTGTCTGGGCTATTCAAAGCGATTGCATTATTCAAAGAGATCAGGAAAGAGAGTGGTGCAATTTGGAAAAGAAATAAGCAGCCATGTACTTCAGGCAGAGCTCTTCAGGAGGCTGATTATAGCCCCTCTCCAAATCTGAATCTATCGCGAAATTATACCCTGCCTCTTTTGTAAAATAAATGCTAATAAGAGGTAATTTGGACCCTGCTGATTATTAACTTCAATGGAGACGCTCTTTTTCCCCTGTGTTTTTGTTATGAATTCTTGGATCCCCCCCCCGCCCCTAGAATTCATGCTCAACAGCGAAAGAAGAAACAAGAGCGTTAAGGAGCCACTTTAAGTGCTGCGGGAGCAGGACAAACGTGGCATGACAGAGGATCGGCGAGCATCTAGCTAGGCAGGATGGTCTGGACTTCGTGGGGGACCAAGAGCGGTGTCAGTGACCTGAGCGTGGGCTGGAGGGTGACCCAGCACATCCACGCTTGCACGGCTGAAAGGCAGACCCCGTCCTGCAGCCGCACAGCCACCTCACGACAGCCTGCTTCCCCAGGGAGGGGGAGAGTGGGAGGGAGATGGGTCTAAGCTGATGGGAAAAGGAAACAGAAAGAAATACCAAGAACGATCCTTTCCTGTGTTTCTTAAGAGCTATTTGATTATGCATTTAACTACGTGTTCATAAACATCACTTTACAAGAGCTCTTAGGATACAAAGTCTTCATGCGTGAAATGGGAACAGAGTTGAAGAAATGTTGATAATTCAGTATGTCAGCCAAGACCTCAACTTGTATGGGCCATAACCTGAGCTATTTCAAACCCCATGTTTACTTGGCTAGAGCCACATCTTCAGCCACAGAAGAACTCTCTAGGTGTATGTGTACCAAGTCAATAGCAAAAATAATAATAATAAAGCAATATTTTTTTTAAAAAAAAGCACTCAAATTCCCGCACTACAGTTTGCCTTTTTACTGGTCGGAGAAGTAGCAGAAACAAACACATGCTGCTGAAAGACATGTCCTGTAAGAACATGCAGAGAACATACTGTGCCCCATTCACAAATTCTCCTGAACCAGAGTACACGTACAACAGTTAGTCCTGGTACCAATAATGTGATGGCATGAGGCCTGATTCGCAGGTGCTGTATGGTCGTCTGACACATCTTTATGGTCATCTGATTGTGTGTCACATTTCAAACCATTTTTAAAGGACTATCCAAACCTCCTCCTACTGCAGGCAAAAACTGGAGGATTATAATTTGGAATAGGGCCTGTGAGGCCCTGATAACAAGAGAATGTCGCAAACATGTGTCTTGACATGGAGAGGGATGGGCTGATGACAAGAGAGTGTGTACTAAGAACGGAGCCCGCAGAGGCAGGATAACGTCTTGTGAGACCACTCCTCTATTCCCGAAACATGCAGACAAAGACCATCTGTGCCCTGTGTGCCATGTGCCTATGAAAGATCACCACTCACGTGGTCAGCCCTGAAAGGGGGGGTAGTGAGACCCCTGAAGACCCCCACAACCCACTGACTCATTTCTAGAACACTTCTGAACATTCCTGAACACATACTGTGATGACAGACCCCAGCCTATGGGGCAGGCACATGGGCTTATAAAAAGGGGAAACATAAGTTTTTGGCACGCGCCCACCCCCTGAAGACTACAACTACAAGCAGAGAACATCGCTGGATCCAAGGGTGGTGATAGCTTCTCTCTCTCTCTCTCTCTCTCTCTCAATTTTCTTTCTCTCTTTCTTTTCCTCTCTGTCACTCTCTTTGTCTCTAACTTAATTTTTGGCACATTAGGGTAATATCATCACACGTTTTGCTAAACCCTTACCTTTCATAGTTCTGCTAAGTTTTGAGCATTGTTGTGACTTTTGCCAAGCCTCTATTGTAGTTCCACTGAGTTTTAAGTAAATTTATGATTGATTTGAACCTCTGAAGTAATTGTCGTTAGTCCTCATGACCACGCAGAGAATTAAAAAGTTAACCTCACCCTAAACCCCTGAGTGGGACAGGACAGGGCCCTGTGAGGAATCTATGCCATACAGCAGCCTAACAGTATGTCAAAAACCAGGCATAACTCACAAGGTGACATCACACTTACAGGCTTAGCACTGAAGAATGACAAGGAAAATCTCAGACATATTCAAAGATCTTCCTTTGGTGTGTTTGTGTTTTTTACATCATCTGACTCCAACTTTACCTCTTTATGCTATTCCCATAATGTCTTCAGGATCCTTGTCCAGAAGTTTCTGGGTAACAATCCGTCACATTGGTCCCTGGCTTCTCCAAGCCCCAGCACTTCCTCTCAGCAAGCTCATCACAGACATCTACTGTCATCTGCAAAGGCTCAGCACCACCCAGTTTGAATTCAGATTAACGTTAAGGAGGTCAGAGTTTGTTTCCCCCATCTTCATCATGCTTAACACTGGAAAGTTACCTATGCTTATGCCAGCTGTCAAAGTACTGCTTTACTATTGTTTTCATATCTACCCCAGAGATCAAGTTTCAGACTGTGTTTTAAATATAGCATCCATATGCTTTTTAAGAAGTAAAATTGCCTGGTTTGGAAATTAATGTTGAGGAAGGCTACTCCCAAGTCAAGCCCTGATAAAATGCCTTCTCTCTAACAAAGGCATTGTGTCTATTTGATTGACTATTGCCTCTGCTATTTCTACTGCAGGTCTCACTGAGCTTCATTTCCCCTACTCCCCCAGATAATGAAATAGATATTGTATTGTAAGTACAATGAAAGAAATGTAGGAGAACCAAGCTCTCTTAGGTGTCCTCTTCCAGGTGAGTATGTAATCTGAAAGAGAGCTGTAAAACAGAACTACCAAACTCTATTCTAGCTTCTGCAAGATGATTAAGTTTTCAGACTTATCAAAAAGTTAATTCCTGAGGCTACTGTTCTTCTAGTAGGGATCAGAATAGACAAGTGCTCTAACACAACAAGCTGGAATTGCGATGGGGCTGGCAAGCCAGAGGCAGGTATCGGTGATGATTACATGAAGGTTTTGAGGCCGTTCAGCTGCTGTTGGGTGCGGGCTGAAGGAGAACTGTGGCATGCTCAAGTCAGTAATCTCATCTTTTAAACGGAGCTTTGTCCTTGCAGGGGAAGGATGGCTGAGTTTATTCTTGCAACAATGTTGGTATGTCTCTTACAGACATACAAATCTTTATCTTTGAAGAGGGCCATTTTTAAAGTTAAATGAAAAATGGTATTTTTATAAATATGTATTTGGTTAAGATATCTGCACTGATAGGGTTGTTTGTTTGTTTCCAAAAAACAAAGCCAAAGAATTTCTATTTGTTGAGGCCAGATCAAATGGCAGGAGGATAAACTTAATATATTTTAATATTCACCTCAAGTGTATTCTAAATTCCTGAGAAGCTGAAAGTTTCAGCTACCCTTAGAAAAATGTCCTGGTCTAAGATATATATAAAGACAAAGTGGGAACATGAAAAAGTTTTTTCAGAACACCCAGATAGCTGAGAAATGAGTAAAGCCTCAAAGTTCAGTTTTAATACTTCACACTAACAAGTTCATTCAGGAGATAAAGTTTTACATGACTGTCATGTCATGTCTCCGTAAAGTTTGAGAAGAATCAGAAAAATTATTTATCAGTAAATAATCCAAACTGAATCGCTGTCATCCAGAGAACTTATTCAAAGAATTTTAGCTATTCAAATTATCCCAGTTGACTTTTAAATAGAAGCATTTTTTTTTAAGGAATACCTTAAGAATTTCTTAAGAAAGATGGTGGAAGCCTATTTCCTCCAGTGTCTCTGTAAGTTGGCCACAGGCAGGTGCCAGCAGTGAACAGTTTCCAATATCAACTATGCCTGCTTCACTTTCATCTACCCTATCCCCTTGTTTTAACTAACTGTTGACTAAGATTTCTGAGGAAGGAAACAGTTTCTTGCTTTACGGATAGTTGAATAATTTCAGTATTTGTTAAGAACTTAATGTACAGGGAGTGAGACTTCAAAAATTAAAATAAAGTGAAAGCTAGGACATGTCAGATGAACTTAGTAAAATCCTTTAACGTATTTTGAATAATGCTTGCCTTGTATTTTGATGGAAACCAAGAGCAAAATCCAGATTTGGTGTGTGGCCTAGCACAGCCTGTATAGAAAATTGCAGAGAAGAGGATGAATGCATTGATGCCCTCTAACTTGCAAGATAAAGCCAAACCTGCAACATTAACAGACCTGAAGATGCTATATCGAGTTGTTTTTCACCGGCATTAAGCAGGTTTTGGAAGAAAATTGTTGGTTTAGAGGAGATCACCTCTTGAAACAAAGTTGTTCTCAGTGGATAAGTAAGTCACAGCAAGTCACTGTATTCATGTATTCATCTTCTTAATAATACCGTGCTCCTTCTGTTATGTTACCTCTTGCAAAGTTAATTTCTTATTTCTGCAGGGAATAAACTAAATTTGTGATCCCTCCTAGGTTCTCAGCCATACTACTTACTAAAACCATCAAAAAAATAATAGTTCAACAGAACTAGGTAACACGTGCATATATTTATGCGTATGACACAGTCACACTACAGTAAATTAAAAACTGTAAGATAATATGTAGTGACAGGTCACTGACAAAATCAGTGTCATGTTACTAAAGGTAAAGCTATTGTTTTCCAATTTTCTCAGTACATATCTACAATTCTGTGCCTTCAAAGTCTTTGATAAACCCAGAGGAAAAAAACAGAAATAGAAATTAATGAAGTCATTACATATTACATTGCATCTTTACTTTTTGAAGTTAATACATAAGTATTGCACTGAAGAAAAAACAAAATAATATTCCAGCCTTATAACAAGTACAACAGTTGCCTCTCATCAGTGAAGATGAGAACTAATTATTTGCATCTTAAAATCCCCAAGGAAGAAACATGTAACCCCCTCTATTAAAAATAGATTATACTTTTCATATCTTCATGAAAGAATCATAAGGATATACATTAATTATATATATTGTACTTATTTTCACAAGAAGGAGTAAATTTGGACTGGCCCAATTCTTCATTAGTGTGAATCTATATCCCTTTGAGAAGCCAAGAGATACTATCCTGATTTAGGATCATCCACCACCACATTGCTGCTTTGAAGACTGAGTATATTTCTGTCTCTTATTGTCCCACACCTCTTAAGGTCTTGCATTGAGTTGGAGAATGAAATGGAGAAAGCTAAAGGAGGACAATCAGGACAGCAAGAGAAGTTTTTGCTTAACAGGGAATGTCCTTTTGTTGGTACCAGTCCCAAGATTACTGAATTACAGAGGAGCAAATTAATCTCATCACACTGTTTTACATTCTTGTTAATGCTTCCATTTTAAGGTCAAAAGGTCCCACTTTTCTCACTGAGTTTATCAGGCAGGAGTGAGACCAAGCCCAGGACTGTAAGGACACATACCTTTGACAAGTAACAGAGTTGCTCTGGCCGAGCATCCTACCTTTTGCTCTACTCCCTGTGACTGGCAGTGGCCCCTGATAAATAACTTCAGAGAAAGCCTCAGCATTACAGCACTTGAAAGAAACACACCAGCAAGCTTTATACAACACACAGGATAAAGTAAAGACCAAAAAAATGATGACACACAGTAAATGTCAGCCTAATGTTCTGGCATGCCTTTCTTTTAATAACACTGGGACAGAAGTGGGTGTATTGGGTTGGGATTCACCTCATTTAACTTCAATAAACTAAAAGTCAAGCCCTTAACTACATCTCAGTTTTAGAGCATACAGCACACTCAAAAAGAGCACCCATCTTCTCCAGAGGGCAATCTGTCCTATTCCGAGATGACTGATTTCAGGATTAACCTCTGGAATAACACTTTCTCCATTAGATACAAGGGAGGCAAAATGGGTGGTGTAGTTCAGATGGATACATTTCAGATCAATAAAGACCTCCTTTAGCAGTATCAGTGGAAATTTTTTCAGGTGAAAATTTTTAGGATTTTTTTCCAACTGTTGTTATTACACATTTCTGTAATGCTATGGGAACATAATGCTCTTGGTAGAGCATTGTAGAATAGAATGTTATTCCACCCAATAAGGGCTTGATGTTTTCATGGATGATACAGCTTTTATCACTTTATTTTAAAGTATCAAAGTAAATTTGCATGCACTTTTGTTATTTGCTAGAAAATAAAATTATTCTCCACAGAAATGGCTTAACATTTTTAATATGTTCTGGTTTATTAAGACAGCTTGCACTAGTCAAAGTAGTATTTCAGGTAAACTGACCAGCCATTGTAAATGCTGTCCAAGGGAAAGAAGTGAGAATAGAGGGCCCCCAACAAGTCAGAGAGTAATCCTAAGTCCTCTGTACAAGATGACTACTGAATCTTCATCACCATAAAGTCCAAACTGCAATTGATCTGACTGAATCAGGAGACATATGCAATTGCATATTTTTTTTCCTGATACCCATCCTAGTATTGGAGTAGGTGATACAGTCCTCACTGAGTCAGAAGAGACAGTTCTTCACTTATTGCCAAATTATTCTAATGCAAGAAACATGTGTAGCACATGTAGATTCTGCCTGAGCTAAGAGGGAATCATATGCAGAACAAATCCTACCAGTGATAAAGGAATCTGAAAAGATGAATTTATCAGACTTTTCTGGGCAGGGTCTCTTTTAGCCCCTAATCCTTTTCTTTGTGGTTTCTCTATTTCCCCTTCCCCCAGGCCCTCCAAAGCTTCCAACCACTGTTATCATTTCCCATGTTTGCAAATGGATAAGCGAAGAGTCCCGCTTCTCAGAAATCCCCCTGCAATCAGCTGGCTCTCCCCATCACCCCAACCCCCCCAGCCTGCTCCTCTCCCCCTCCACTGAGCACAAGGTCCTGGTGACAGGTGGTTGCTGGTTTCTGTAATTCTGGATACAGCTCCAGTCAGAGTCAGTGGCCTGTAAAAAAAACCTAGAGCTTACGAAGAGAAAAAGCTCTGGCTCTGAAAGTGCTGAGACAGGCTGGTACGGGGACTCAGTACAAAAAGCATTCAGCACAAAAAGCCAAACCCAAATGAAAAGAGCTGCTGCCAGGATCATCACGAGGTCCTCTGCTGCACAGATGTCTACTGAACTAAGCTGAAACTGATGAGTCTTTTATCGCCCCCCTCCCTCCTCTGCAGATACCCACAGCAAGACTCAGCTGCCTGGCTCAATTATTATTATTCCAAGGGACACAGTATATGTGATAGACATCTGACACTCCGAGAATAAAGCTCAGATGGGACTGACTGGCAGAATTCCTCTTTTTTCTGTTGTTGTTGGGGGTTTTTTTGGTTGTTTGTTTTTTTGGTGTTTTGGGGGTTTTTTGCTAGTCACAGCAAAAAGCTGATTACTAAGTTTACAGGAATGGCAAGGATTTGGGTGCCCTATGGTAGCAGTAGGAGCAGTGTTTTGACAAGCTAATTGCTTTCAGTTTACTGAAGCAGGAGTCAGCTAATAAAGACGGCCCCTGTGACTCTGTACTTACATGGGTACTCCATGTTTTACTGCCTCACTTGCAGCATTTTGCCATTCCAGTTAAATAGAAAAGGGACTGTTAACTGTGTGCTTACATGCTCAGCCTGTGATACAGGCAGAACGTTTTACTCATTTACTTGTCCGATGCCTGTGAGTTTATTACACAGTTTCTTCCCATGTATTATAAAAAGGGTTTATAAATTATAAACCAGTTGTGAGTTTGTGACAGGCTGTATCTCAAAAAGAGTTCAGCACCTTTAAAAGCCCTTTGCTCTCCAAGGCTCAGCTGAAGTTTCTTTTTCAGCAAGACTAAAGCACACACTTATTTTCATTGTCTTGGTATCAAACACAGGACATACATTTTGTTATGTCAGAGTGCCTGTCAAACACCCGTTAATTTCTGTGAAAGCAGCAGGCATAGAAAGCAAGCGAGGGTGATGGAACCTGGGCACCCAGCACCTTATGAACCTTGGCTATCGATGAGAGAAGAAAGTGAAAGTGCCTCCGGTTACTGCAGGTGCTGCAGTTTGCTAACGAACAACTTTGAAGAAACATTGAACGGGCAAAACATAAAGATCCCATTGTTTATACATTAGAATGGAAAGCCTGCGGGTTTTTTACTTTAACCATCTGCCTTCCAACTTCGGTATAAAAATTCTGCTCCCTAACAAATGGTTAGCACATTAGAACACATACCTCGCTGGAAAGAAACCAAACCAAACTCTTTATGCTTCACAAGGATAAAGTAGCAAGTGAAAAGCAAGCCTTTCCAAAACCCCTTTTGTATGACTACAATCATTTAACTTAGAACTTGGAAAGTTGAAGGTCTAGTCACTAATCTACTGACTCCATCACAGAAGGGTGAATTTAATTTAGGAACTGCCGGCTCCAGCACTGCATTCAGTTATATCAACTTGAAGAAATTTATGTGATAATCCCTTTTATCAGCATATCTATTCTCCTTTTTGAGCCAAACAGCACATCAACCAAACAAAAGATGTGCTTTACTAGCTAATAGGTTAGCTGGCTATCTTTTTTGGCTGGACTGTTCCCTGCTTTATCTTCAGTGGATGATGAGACATATAAATCAGTGTCTACATGTAGAGGTGGCATACTGTTTACACAGCAGGCTTATATTATCATAGTAATCATATATGGGTAATAAATAAAACTGTAACGAGAAACCAAAGATTTGCTCCATTTGAGGAGGCTTTTTCCTTAAAGTGTTACCAAAAGCCAGCTAGAATATACAGACCTCTCCTGTAAACTGTACCAAAGCACTCAGGCTTGACAAATTTAAATCTGCAAATGTAAAGCATTTCTCTGTTATACTTAAACTGGCCAGGCTGGAAAGTTTAAAGCTTGCGTATAGCCTTGAGCTAGCTACATGCATCTACATTGCCTCTAATAAAGCTGCATAACCTTGCAAACACCAGCTGCCTTTGAGGACATGAAGAAGGAAAGGCTTCATGACACTTTGTCTACGCAGCAAAGGCCACAGGACTTCACTGGTAAGGCAGCAGGGAAACATGGAAGCAGCTGGACAACCAGACCAACGCACCTTGGCCTGCTCTGAAGGGTTTTCTACCACTGGCTTACTCCAATGATTGCCTTTAAATCTGGGTGGTTACTGATGTTGGTTTAATGTGGTGTGAGCTCACGGTGTCCTGTATCAGCTACTTTTTGGAACTCCCTAGTTAGTCTTTTTAGTCTGAAACTCTCTAGTTAGTTGTCAGCTTAATGCAGACATTAAATTGGGAGCCTAGTCTCAGGGATGGGTGCTTGTCTCCAGCTTCCAACTCTGTCACTGGCTTTGTTGGGTAAAACTTATCGGATCTCCCTCAAAAGAACAAAACTGTCCTTTTGCAGAGTACCTTAAGAGCTTTGTATTAAAAAAACAAAAAAAAAAACAAAAAACCATAATTATTTTGGAATTTAACAGTTCAGCAAAACAAGAAGTATGTAAATCCGTACTTTCACCTCAAATACAAATATCGCGAGGTTTTGTCCCTTTTTTTTTTTTTTATTTTTGGCCATTACAACAGAAAGAACTCCAACAAACATGGTGGCTTTCTGATTCAATGCATGGGGTTTGTTGTTGTTTAGATTTCTCCTGTGAAAACAATGCCTGAAGACATCGGGCCAAATTTATCCCTGGATTAACTCCACTGACGTCAATGTAATTACACTAGGAATTAATTTGCCTCACTGATATCATTTGCTGGATCCTATATCTACTTCCAAAATGCAATTAGAATCCAATTTCCTCAATCTTTTATTTTGGAGATAGGCAGCTTGAGTTTCTTCACAAAGATACTGGGCTAACAAAAAAAGTAACTATTTCCTGCCATTGGCATTGGCACCAGCAAAACAGAGAGCAGGGTCCGAGGTTTTGCACTTTTTAAATGGCAGCCACCTGCTTGTTAGCATTGCAGTGTAAACCCAGACTGGGAGATCTGCAATCTTGGTTTATCACCCTTTATTTTCTTTTTGTAGGTTTTGGTTCATTTCACAAACCAATTGATTTTGCTGTGAATTTACTGTGTATATCTCTACACTATGAATCTGTTGTATAGTAATGCCATTACTCGGAGAATATTGACTTTCTGTATGCCATTACAAAGGATTACTGAATCAGATAATATTGAGCAAATGTTTATTACATTAGGTTTTAACAGTGACTCTATTAATCAATGAACCAGCTGTCTCAACACTTGCACCAGACCCAGGTACAGGTTAGCTAAATATAAGCTTTTTTAAAAGGGTATCATGTTTCTATCTAAAAGCTTCTGTATCAAAATCAATAATTTACTTGTACACAAAAAATGTACAGATCTCATTAAGAAACCTACAAAATAGTACAAAAAAAAGGGGATAAAACTGTTTGAAAGTAATTACCGAGGAGGCCCATAAGGGTGAGCAACAATTTTCCACCTGTTACAGCAAATGGCAGATCTGAATGTGCTTTCTTGGTGGAACCTAGGCTGACCCACAGCAAAATACACCCATCGTTAATGCTAGCAGAAGCTGGAACTGAGATTTTGCTCACCACTTCATGGTAGCATCTGTATTTCTTTGC
Source organism: Aramus guarauna (assembly GCA_013400195.1). Taxonomy (NCBI): domain Eukaryota; kingdom Metazoa; phylum Chordata; class Aves; order Gruiformes; family Aramidae; genus Aramus; species Aramus guarauna. Next base: position 782,950 of record VXBL01004481.1, read on the forward strand.
CAGGAGTGAAAATACTAAGCGCAATAAACCCACTCTTCTTTATAAAGAACAGTGTTCTGTATCTCCTTGCCTCTGGGTCTCATGCATAAAAGTGTAGCAATCAAAAGTGCAAATATGGCAAATAATAGAGAAAAAGTGTATGAGTCACAGAAGGAAAAGACAGCGTGAAGCAGGGGCAAAAACTAGAATAAAAATGAAATATTAGCAATTATTCCAGAGTTAGAATAATCCATGAGACGTCGCTCACACTGGATTTGCCCGTCTCTGGGAAAACACAGGGACAGATTATAGTCACTTCTCTTCTAAGAGATCACATTTATTTTATCCAAGCCACTAACACGCTATCTATAGCGGCAAATTTCCCAATAGCAGAGGGCAGCCACGCAAGAGGCCACCCTGGTCCGTTGTGCCCTGGTTGCACCAGATGGAAGAGGAGCAGAGCCCCACCAGGAGAGGGGCTGCAAGGCACAGCTGTGCTGGCTGATTGAAATTCCCTCATGGTATAGATTAAAGAAATGCTGATGTGTATGTTAAGGAGAAATGTTTACCCCTGCCCTTGGCATATCTAGGCTTTGTCAGTTTTAACTGTCCTGTGGATTTGCCTGTCTGGTTTATCCTCAAGTCTTTTATACATGGGGCAAGGCTTCCTGCTCTAAGAATTTGAAGAGAAGTTATATTCCCTAAATCTTTCTCAGATGTGTCTGTAACCTGGCACAGTGTTTCTATAGATAAGGGGGAAAGAACGTAAAGCACATTGGAGCAATCTAAGTGCATGTAAATTCTTTATACATAATGTGCCTATTTTCCAGGCATCAAACCAGATTTTAGATAAATCATCCTCCTCTTCTCCTCCTCCAGGTCCTACTCCCCTGTAAACACAATTCACGTGGGGAAGCATGGCTGGCACCAGGCCTAACCAGATCGCAAAACAATTTATATAAAAGTTTGGACCTGAGCAGTTTCATGGAGGGAACTCTACTTAATCATCACAGAGACCAGAACTGCAACAAAATTTCCTGGCCCACAGTTTTTGGAGGTTACTCTAGGTCTCTGGCTAAGAGTTAGTCATTAATTTCTTGAATGTGTGGCCAGTGTACCAGGGAGAGTTCTCTGGATAACGACGAGTTTCAGCATGGAGGAGATATTTCAGTGCCTTCTCTTGTAGCATAAGCTAAAAATGACACTAGAAAAGTAATACAGGATCAGATCCGTGTTCTCTGGCAAATAAGCTCTTAACCCATGAGCAGCTCTCTCTGGGAATCAAGACCTCCACCCCACTATGTTGAGAAAAACAACATCTATGAGCAGAAGGTTCTGACCTTCTCCCTGTCTCCTCCTCCCCTCCCCGTTCTCTTTTTGAGCAGCTTATAAAACAAAGAGGGAGACTTCTGGAGTCGTCTCCAGCTCCTGCAGAGTTTCCATGGACACTGGCTGCCTGAATATCTTGTTATGTCTTAAGGGAGAAAAAGTATCTCCTGGTTTAATTCAGGGGGTTCATTTCTTTGAATGAAAGCCCTGTAGAACCTCACACAATACACTGCTGGAGCATACCAGGAAGGTAATAAAACTGAGAACTGGTTTACTTGTCCCAAGCAGCAGGAGCAAACTGCTTGACTGGAAGACAGCAAGCTCCACGAACTGACCAGGGCAATCACAAAAGCATTAATATATAAACTGATTATGGTTCTGATTTGTTGGGTTTTTTGTTCTTGATGGGGGTTTTTTGTTAAATGCTGTAAATATGCTATACAAGACAGATGCGTACTTTTTAACAGTGCCTCATCTTAGGGCAGATTTTGGACCATTTTGCTGTTGCTACACATTGCATGAATAGCAATAGGTTGTAGGGGTGGCAACCAAATTAAGAGCTGTACAGACACAAAATCAACAGACTGCCTGGACTGAGATAGCTCCCAGTCTATGCTTCCACACATTTTAGTCCTAAATTTGGTCCCTGCTGTCTCACTGTTCAAAAGTTATTGATTATTATTCAATACTAATAATTTGTAAAACTATTTCTCAGGGGTGTGTAAATTGAGGTAGCTTTTAAACAAGAACATTAGAATTTGACAATTTTTGCCAGCAATTTACTCTGCCTCCAAATTAGATGCATGGATATGTTCCACTTTAACTACATTTGACATCTGTTGAGTGCTTTGGGGATACCGGCGGTGGGAAGAGAGGCATAAGGTTAGGGTCATTGCTTAAGGGCAGCTCTAGTGCATGTTAGTTCTTTGATCACATATTTATGCTTTGAGAGAACATAAAGGAGTCTATTCTCCACTTGATATACATATCTAAGTGCCATTGATGCTAGAGGACTCAGATTACTAGTTACATGTTTGCACCACAGTCCTTTTTGTATAGTAATTAGCCTGAGTATCACATAAGGCTACTTTGATATGGACACTTAGTACAGTCTATACTACAACCAAACTCCTGTCTCCATCCATGGGAGCCCTGCCTTCTGTCAACATTTT
>VXBL01004481.1:786771-840792 GCA_013400195.1 Aramus guarauna
AAAAAAAAAAAAAGCATTCTAATCTCTAATAACTACCCTCTGAAGACTGTTTTCAGTGTAGATTGAAATGGAGGATTCTTCTCAGATGCACATGATTTCTTTTTGTACAAAACCCACACACATCCTCCCCCACAAATGAGAAAATTCCTGGAACTGTATATATTTTATTTGATAAATCTTTACAATGTCTCAGAATTAAAATAAATACAATACTTTAACCCCACAAAAAAACTTAGGAATCTAGCTTTCTAGGCACTCCAGCACTTTTCCCTCAAGCTATTGACATTGTACAGTGATTTACTTTTTTTTTTTTTTCTTTCAAAGCAGCCTGAAAACACTGAGATCTCCTGCCTCCACACATACCTGCCTCCTTCACCAAAGACTTGTTGATCCCGCCTTCTCCTCTTAATCTGCTTTCTCCTTCTCTTTTCCCAGATCCGGCGGGCCACCTGCAAGCATGGCCTTGCTCAGGGCCAGGGCAGGCAGCTCCAGACCAGTGGGAAACAGAGCTTGTATATAAATTTATGCACAGAGAGCACCCCGAGGTTCTTTTGATGAAGAATAAAAGTGTTTTGTCTTTTCGCTGTTTTCAGCTAGGTGGGTTTTCAGAAAAGGATCTTATTATTCAGGAGCCTTCCACTAATTTTTAGGGTGTCCCAAGGAAGGTAGGAGCGGGCAGAGCAGATACCCTAGGAGGGAACCCAGGTGGTGACGCTGCTGAGAGAAAGGCATCCAGAGCTGCAAGTGCTGGGCTTTACTGGTGTTGTGGGACTGGTTTGAGCCACAGAACAACCCTTGCCCAACACGGTGAGCAGTCACCCCTGGGGCGGTATGGCTACAGACTTCCAATGAGACTCTCAGCTACCCTTTGCCAGACATGCGTTGCCCTCAGGCTGTTGTTTGAAGACACCTGGTGGGCACTGAGCTCTCCTGGGAAGGGAGCTGTGGGAGGAATGAACTGAAATTCTGAGCAAGCTCTCTGGCAATAATACAATACAAAACTGAGAAAAAAAAGAAAAAAAAAGAGAAAAAATAGCAGGAGAGGAAAAAAGTCTTCATGCTACATACGGACTGAGAACATCTAAGAGTACACACCAATTCATCACTATGCAACGAACTGGGATCCCCAGTCATTAACAATATTGCTCAGCATCTCCTGCTATTAAGCCCTTTTCCCCAGAAACTAACAAATATTCTAAAACATTCCTCAAGTGGCATAAAATTTTCCATGTGTTGTTATCTGGTCTGGGGTTTCTCTTCTTTTTAAAACAGTTTAAGTTAAAGGATGGAACGTCCCCTGATACATACCTCAACTTCCTCACCCAGGGTGGAAAGAGCTACTTTGCTTAACTATCTTATCCTGCTTACACCTTGCGCAACCAGGGCATCCTGGCTCTACTGTCACATGAGGAGATCTTGCTGAGCCACTTCTCCATGTTGAATCTCTTAATTTTCTTGAAATCAGAGTATGTCTTTCTGAAGGTGCATTTTGCAACGGTCATTTACAAGAGGTTTCTCACTTGTCTGCTCTCTACGTGTGCCTGCAGTATGTTTGCAGACACGGTCCCCGGGGCAGCTCTAGCCACTGTCGACTTTCTGGTTTGCTGCCTGATTCAGGCACCAGAGCATCTGCGGAGCCCTTTCTGAAGTGATGGCAGAGCTGTGGTTTTAAACTTTAGTCTAAACCTAACAGTTTAGTTTGGATTGATTTTTATTTTTCACTTGGATAGCTGAAATGTAAACTTTTATTCACTTTAACTGAAGAGCAAATGTCAAAGTAATGGTGTATCCAGGAAGAAAAACACCCTTCTTTATTTGTGTTTCAGATCTAATTACTCAAAGACTTTTCTCAGCTGTTGTGTGCTAGCTCTACAGTGCCTTGAGAGTGGTTTGAAATTGTAGTTGCTTTTCAAGAAAGGAAAGACTTTAGACTACAGTCTGTTCCAATCACTGATATTTCTCAGTCCTTTGTAAAGGACTAAGTCCTTTACAAAAAACAGAAAGCAATCAGTCACCACTATCAGGATTACTCTATTTTAAAGAAATGCCAGCAGGCATATTTAAAACAGCACAAAAGTGCCAAAACATGCACTTATTATTATTCGAATTACATTAGGTTCTTCCTTACAGTCGTGTAAAGTGGGATAAAGTGCACAGATCTAGAAAAAAAACCCTGTGATCCATCTTCCACCATGCTGAGTTTTGTCTACATTCCCCCCATTCTAAGAAACCCCAAAAGTGCGGAGGGCAAAGCCAGGTCCCTATTCGCCAAGTAGAAGGTCCAAAGACCACCACTGATGCAGACGATCAACTATATTAATTGAGAGGACATGGATATATCCCCGCCCATGGATGCATCTGCACACAATCTGTGAACTTCCAAATAAGCTATTCAGCTTTGACTGCATCCCAACAGAATGACCTTAGGAGTTGATATTAAATGCTTGTGGTTCCACATTGGTCTCAGTTGTGCCTGTTGACCAATATTTTGGAAACATAGTAGTTTTGGTCCAACATTTGAGTAATTTCTTAGGATTGTGCCACGGAAGAGCTGTCTCTCAGTGGTAGTCCCACTGCACCCAGCCTGGGGGCTGGGTCCTTAGCACAGTGGAAGACGTTTCTTCTGTCCCTGTAGGAGCTGTTTTCAGAAAAGGTTATAATCACTGTGCTTTGATATGTGTGGTTTTTTGTTTTGGAATGGGAGGAAAACTCAGCAAGCCAGCATAAGCTACCCTGGGTTTGGGAATGACTGACTTCGTCTTTCCATTCAAACCTCATCACTGCTGTGACCCAATGTAACATCTTAGCAAGCATGGGTAGCAACAAGCTGCTCCCCAGAAACTCTGCATCTCCAAGACTTCTCCAGAAAGAGGACAAAAATAAACAGCCAACAAGTACTAGCACATCTGCCCACTCAGAGCAGCTCAAAGGCATAGTGCTCATTGAAAGGGCAGTGTTGGAGTACCACTTCCAGCTGCGGCTGCAGTTATGGAGAAAATGTTAGAATGCCATGAAACTATCCCATCCTTCCTAAACCTCTCTGATGCTCCTTGATTAGTTTGAGGTTTTGAGAGGGATAGTAGCTCTTACTTATAATATTTGGTATATGCAATATAGATATATAAAATATAAGTGAACAGAAATAGTTTTATAAAAAAACTTAGGTATTATTTCAGTGAAAATACTGAAAGAGAAAATGCTTCATTTTGGGTGCAAATATGTTTTCTGTAAAGCTGCCGCTGTTAAATAAGTTTTGACAGCTGTCAGAACTGACAGCCAGTGGTACTTCCACTATTGCCTTTATAAATCTATAGGAGCTTTTCAAAATTGAAGTATCCTTTCCTAGCTGTTGTGATTAGGAGGATGAAGTTACAGCTTCTATGATTCTTCAGCTCTTAGTTCTGTCATTTAATCTGCATATTCCTGGGGGGATTGCAATGTGACAAAATTGCTTCGAAAACAAATGAGATATCTTCTGTCCATTGATAGTTACTCCGGAAGTCCACTGACTTCATGGGAGGTAATTTCAAGTTGACCTCAGTTCTTCCATTTAAAGGAAGAAAAACCTTTATAAAAAGTCATATTCTTGCCCAGAATCCCATTATTAAGATGAATCATAGAATAATAGATTGGTTTGGGTTGGAAGAGACCTTAAAGATCATTTAGTTCCAACCCCTCAACCAAGGGCAGGGACACCCTCCGCTAGACCAGGTTGCTCAAAGCCCCATCCAATCTGGCCTTGAACACTTCCAAGGAGGGGGCATCCACAACTTCTCTGGGCAACCTGTTCCAGTGCCTCATGAAACACACAGTAAAGAATTTCTTCCCTATATCTGATCTAAATCTATCCTCTTTCACTTTAAAACTGTTACCCCTTGTCCTATCACTACACTCCCTAATAAACAGTCCCTCCCCATCTTTCCTGTAGGCCTCCTTTAGGCACTGGAAGGATGCTCTAAGGTCTCCCTGAAGCCTTCTCTTCTCCAGGCTGAACAACACCAACTCTCTCAGCCTGTCTTCATAGGAGAGGTGCTTCAGCCCTCTGATCATCTTTGTGGCCCTCCTCTGGACTCACTTGAGCAAGTCCACATCTTTCCTATGTTGGGGGCCCCAGAGCTGGATGCAGTACTCCAGGTGGGGTCTAACAAGAGCAGAGTAGAGGGGCAGAATCACCTCCCTTGACCTGCTGGTCACACTTCTTTTGATGCAGCCCAGAATACAATTGGCTTTCTGGGCTGCTAGTGCACACTGCTGGCTCATGCTCAGTTTTTCACCCACCAACATCCCAAAGTCCTTCTCCTCAGGGCTGCTCTCAATCCAGTCTTTGCCCAGCCTGTAGCTGTGCTTGGGATTGCCCTGAGCCCCTGTGTGGGACCTTGCACTTGGCCTTGTTGAACTTCATGAGGTTTGCATGGGGCCACCTCTCAAGCCTGTCAAGGTCGCTCTGGATGGCAAACCTTCCCTCCAGTATGTTGACCACACCATACAGCTTGGTGTCATTGCCAAACCTGCTGAGAGTGCCCTCGATCCCACTGTCCATGTTGCTGACAAAGATGTTAAACAGTGATAGTCCCAGTACCAACCCCTGAGGAACGCCACTCGTCACTGTTCTCCACTTGGACATCGAGCTGTTGACCACAATTCTTTGAGTGCAACCATCCAGACAATGCCTGATCCACCGAGTGGTCTATCCCTCAAATCCATGTGTCTCCAATTTAGAGGCAAGGATGTGTGAAATGCTTTGCACAAGTCCAGGTAGATGACATCGGTCACTCTTCCCTTATCCACCAATGCTGTAACCTAATCGCAGAAGGCCACCAAATTTGTTAGGCACAATTTGCCCTTAGTGAAGCAAAGTGAAGTTGGCTGTCACTATCGCCTCCTTATTTTCCTTATTTAAATCATATATATAGATTTATACTTGGCAATTAGGAGCCTAAATATAGTTTAAATATGATGGCATTTAATGGGGTTTATGTTTCTTCTTTTCTAGTCAGTGGGAATTTTACCATATTGCCACAACTTCTCAAATATGATGGAAAGTGGCTTAGCAACTTCAACCACCAGTTCCCTCAGGACCCACGGATGCATCTCATCAGGTCCCATCAGAATGCACCTTCAGGTTCCTTAGATGGTCTTGTAGCTGATCTTCTCCTATGGTGGGCAGTATTCCAACACGAACACAACACATAGATGTTGTCTAAGTGTTATCCATGCACAGGACAAGCCACTTTTGCTCAATATTCAATTGTAAGATGGCTTTGTTTTTTGCAGTATGGTACCTACAAGGCACTGTTCTCATTCAGCAAGGAAAAGTGGAGATGTCTGTGGAAAACATTTTACTTCTTTTCTAAGAGGGGAAAAAAATCCATATCCAAAAACCAGCCAACCAGATCTACTTTAATAAGTCAGTGGTTGAGTGTACACAGCTTAAAAGGAAATCAATGATAATCTCACTTCTGAAAATCTGTCCTCACTCAGTGGAGCATAGTTAAATTGCATCAACCTCACCTAACTCAGTCATCCTTATATATATGGCCATATCAGTGGAACTGAGCAGATAGTTAAAGACAAAGATACACTTATGAGTCTTTCTAATAAAGATGATTATCTATCCTTAGTGTAAAGAGCAGTTTATTTTATACCTGTTGATAATTATCCATGACTAAACTAGACTAAAAGTTGGTTGCTTGACATAATAGTTCATAATACTTTTTTTTTTTTTTTTTTTACATTGAAAAATGGGAAAAACATCTGCTAATTATTTTCAAGATATGGTAGAGGAAAACCAATGCTTTCACTGTGCTCTTACTCTGGGACAAATCATCTATTCCTTTTCTGTTTCACTGGGGCTTTACTGTTTTACTGTCATCTCTCTTGCTATTTCTGTTTTAAGATGGCCAGTATTTCCAAGTATTTCATTTGGCAGCATGAATGTCAGTGTGGGAATGAGTGGCGAGGACAAGCACTCTCCAAAGCTGAGCTATTTCTCTATTATGACACAAGGCACATAATTTATGACTGCTTCATCTTTGCCATAATATCCCTCCTCATTCCACCCAAACATCTCTAACTTATGTCTCCTCTTTCTCTAATAAGATATAACTTAGAAAATCAGTCTCAGTTTAGGATTTAGCAGATGAACAGCACTGAGATTAAAACTAAGAGGTATAAGACGAAGAAGTATCATGTCACAACAGGCCTGAAAAGCTTGGACATGCAATTACCTAGAATTATGATATGGAAACATTAAATAGCAACTAACTAATTTTCTATTTTCATTACATACATGTTTGTTGCTGTTTTTTCTTACAGATATTGTTCATTTGTTTTTATTTATTTAGCCCAAGAGGTACCCCTATTTTTCATAGCTCGTTTATCTAATAAAGGTTGCCAAACTGGTGTGATCTAGAATCATTAGCCAAACTACTCTTGAACCAGAGAGGAATCCAACCAGCACTCATGCAGCACTGTAGTGTGCCCACTTGGTGCAAGTGTACCTCATTTAAAGAGAGCACAAATTTGATCTAGCTTTGAAAGAGAGGCATTGAATCACTGGATCTTCTCCTGGCAGCTCTAAACAATGCTCTTAGACATCTAAGAAGAACACAAGGGTAGTCAAGGCTTGCCTTTTTCATGAATTCTCTTTGGATAACTGTTAACTCAGCACAATTTAGGACATCTTTAGGGAGACAGAAAATTTTCCTTCTCTATAGGCAGCTGGGTTCCCTGCCTAACAAGACTGTTTTTATAGAAATGTGTGCCTCACTTCTAATGGCAAGAGAAGGTTTAAGTGCAATGAACAGACAAGGCAATGTACTAGTTTGTTTTCTATTACTATAAATGCATTTTCTTTAAAAATGTTACTGCATATTATCAATAGATCAGGTTATTTTTCACCTCCTTTATTACATTTCCTCTCTATTCTGAAGTTGCCTACTAAAGTTACTTAAGGTCTGTCACAATTGATGTGATAGAGCAAGAGCCACAATTATAGAACAAAACTAGAAACTAAAGAAAGGGGGGAAATTCATCCTCTGAAAAGAAAGGAGAAAAAAAGTCAGTGCAACCATGATATAGACCACTTTCTACCTAAATTTATTTACAATCCATTTGGGAACAATTTGTTCATTATTCAAAGTCATTAATCTACATTTTTCTTGTAAACAGCTGCTAAGATTTGGACTTTGTTGTGACTGCTCATGGAGATCATTGGGTACGACTGACCCATTGCTATTAAAGGTTCTGCCATGTAGCTCTCATCCCACAAGTATTCTGAAAGACTATTTCAAAGCTAGTGGTTTTATCAAACATTCCTGCTAGAAAAATACTTTTTTTTTTTTTTTTCATAAATTTCAGGGGAAAAAACACCTCAAAAGCTTACAGACACCACCAAATTTTTCTTTCTTAACACTGTGCCGCTGGTTTAAAAAGAGGTCTGCAACATTAATCCAACTCTATGTGGGACATACACTTCCCCAGCTTACAAACAACAACATATCAATCTTTTCTGTTTCTAGCATCCTCAAATCTTAAAAAGATAAACAAAAATCTCCCATGAATTTATGGCCTATTGTAACTAGCCCTACAGCAGTCATAGCATGCTGTGATCAAACTGGTTTTTGCTAATGCTTGTCCAACAGCAGAATATCATACAACAGCAATGTAGTGGTCTGTTATGCAAATCAATGCAATTTGACATATAAAATAGTACCTTGTGTTGGCAAAGGAAACCACCATTAAAACAAAATTTAAAAAAACCCAACTTGATATTAATATTTCATAGCAGTATGAAATATTAATTTTATATTCCTTCACTCCCTTAAATCAAGACCTCTGATAGGGTAATTATAAGTGTTAAGAGCTAAGTAAAGTCATTGGTTTCAATTTTTTTTTTTTAATTAGGCAAATTTCTTACTTATAAACCTGCATGCTAAAGGCATTCTACCAGACACACTTGAATAGGTCAGCAGTGCTCAGTTACGATGTTATATATGAAGGGAGAAGAGGAGAGCAAAGGAGAGATGATGAAAGCAGGTTGCCTGGGAGATGACTGACCTCAAAACAGCCTGGAAAGGAACACATGTCAGGGCTTGGGACCAGGGTGGAGGGGTGAAGTCAGTCTTCATAACCCGAGGCTTACATGATGTGTATTCGTGAAGAGATTTAGCAGTTCTTGCAGTACAAGTTCATGGAAAGTACAATATACCAAGTTCATACTTGACTCTAATGCTTCAGTTTGCTCAGTTCTGATTTTCAATAGCATATTAAACAAACCTCAGACTTGCTGCTGGATGTAAAGGAGTCATCTGGAACCATATTATGTTTGGCTGGCCCCAGGAAATCTACCACAAGAGATGAGATAACCCTGGGACTACTTGCTATACAAACTTGCTATGATTTCATTTAAAACAAGGAATGTTTCAGCAAGTAAACAACACCTTGTTGGATTAAAGAAGTTCAAGGTTCCCTCTGCCTTCCTAATCTAATTCCATCTTCATTTTTGCATTGGAATATTAATCAATGGAATTTATTCTGAACATGATTTCATAGTGTCTGTTCTTTGCCTAAACATTCTCAGCTCCATGGCTTTGTATCAGACTCTTAAGTCCATTTGTCTTTTTTCTCCTCTTTATCCTGAAAGCTATGCCACCAAGATTTTAAGATGGAAAATCTCATAAGAATAAAACACAGGCTTCATTTAATTTGTTAATGATAATTATTTTTCCTACAGGAATTTTCACCACAGCTTGCAAAATTCAGAAGGTAGCGGCAGCGTATCACAAGATCAACAAAAACAGGAGTAAATGCACCAACAAATAGACAGGAGTATAATGCAAATTCATTGTATGCAGAGGTAGAAACCCAAAGGCATGTCAGCATCACTGTATTTTATGCATAATTTAATAGTCTGGAGTCCTACACAGTATGAACCCTAATAAAACTGGCTTTAAGGGAAGGGGCGTTGAGTATCAATTTTGCTAAATCACGTTTTGATGGAGAAAGCAAATCTTACTTGCAAATATGTCAAGTTTGGAGTATGGTTCCTACCAATAAAGATAAGGGTAACATCCATTAAGGGAGCTGAAACATTTTGACATTTTAAGCAAAATGTTTCATGCCAGAAATATGACTTATTTTAAAAGTCTTGAATTTTAATTTTAAACCAATAACTCATTTTAAAAGGACCTGTAGAAATATGATTAAGCAAAAGGTTACTAAAAGCTGAAAGAAACATTTTGTTTCAACCTAGGAAGAATTTGATGTGAAGTTATATTTTTCATTTCACTCAAAAAATTCTGGGTTTTTTTTGACCTTAGCCACAATATTTTCTTGAATTGTTTTGCTCTAAATATTATTTATGCAGCTTTACATGTAAGGATTTTGATTTATGTATTTTAAGTGTGTACTATACTGTACATGACAAAATTGGTGAGAAGATGTAGTGCCTCTTATTAGACTGATGGACAAGATAACATGTGCCCAGGATCTTCCTCAGACCATATTTCAGGCATGAGGTGGGTTAGAAAGCCCATCTATTTCTTCGTCCCAAATATATCATCTGGTTTAATAAAAAATATTGTTTTACAGAATAAAAGTCTTTGCTTCTTATATCTTTTGATAATCCCAACTTCAACACAATCACCACCAGAAATTGTCATACACAATAGGACTTCTGAAAATTTGAGTGTTGAAATTCTGAGATGTCTTCTTTCCAATGATCCATACTTTTATTTACTGTGCTTTGCCCTCTCGATACTTTTCCCCATTGCACTGATATCCTGGGAAGCTGCATTAATGGAACAAAAATACATTAAATTACTTATTTTTCAAATCCAGAGAGTTTAGGATCCCGGGGATTTATCATTTTCTGCCCACAGCACTTGCAGGATGGTGTCAATCCTGTTATTACTGATGTGATTATTCTCATAGTGACCTTACAGCTCAAGGAAGCAATAGTATTCCATTCTACAGATGGGAAACTGAGGTCCAAAGAGATCTCATGGTCTAGGTTATGGGACACATCTATGGCATCGTAAGAAATCAGATAAGGTTGTGATAATTTTCTGCTTTCATACACAGTCTTAGGTCCACCAAAACTATTTGTAGGTTGAAGCTGCCCCCTACATCCAACTTCCTTTGCATTTGTACATGGCAGTTGTAGATGTCAAACATTTTGATACCTTTTACAAAAACCATTGTGAAACTGTTCTATTTCCACCTTCAGATAGGATGGTTTATTATTCTTTTTTTTATGTATTTATTTTTTAAATGCCACAATGTTAACAATAATAAAACAATAAGTTGTTCTTTCAAGGTGAACTGCTTGCATCTACTTGACCTTTGAAAGAAGTGGTCAATCCTTTTCACTACCACTGACAGAGCTTACCTTTTGGAGGATGGGTGTTAATGTCTCAGCCATCAAACCTTCTTGGCTTCCATTAAATGGAGCAGCTCTTCCAAGATGGGCAGATGGATCCTTTGGGGAGAAATCTTATTTCTGCATTTCATGGGAAAACATGAGAAGTTGTGCTGTCACATTAAATAGCTCACACTCAAAAAAGAGGAAAAAAGAGGAAAAAGGAAGAAGAAGGAAGGAGTGTTTCTATGAATTTGTCCATTAGCCGGAAACTGGTGGGGGAGAATGTTTGCATCTGGCTCCTCTGGAAGAAAAAAAAAAAACAAAAACAAACCAAAACAACAACAACAAAAAAAGGACAATAGAAAAAAAAGAAAAGGCAGGATGAAGCCTATTTGTGTTACTGAGGTAGAACTTACAGGACACATGCAGAAGGTTATATTAAAAGAAGATATGTCATACTCCATAAACTGTGAGTGCATGTGTTGTCAGTATGATATTCTTGCAGAGAACCAATGTATCATTTAAAAATATTTGTTTTCCAAGAGGACTTAATATAATCCTGTGCTGTACATATATTCCTGTGCATCACCTGTCTGTTTTTCTACTGGGACAAATATCCCACTGCCAAAAGCAGTCAGCAGCAATCAGAAAGAAAAAAAAANAAAAAAAAAAAGGTATAGGATTGTTGCCATGAAACTAATTGCAAGTGTAAGAACACCAGTAATCACTATCAGAGGTGCCAAGGTACTGCATTCTTCTGTGTGGCTGAGTAGATGGGGTGCCTGAAATAAGAAAACACATCAGATCTTTGGGTACCAGTTGGTTTTTCATATACAGCAGGAGTCACCTGCAATAGTTCGTAGCAGCAACCGCCTGCAGGTCCACAGGGTCCTACACAGCGCTGCCAGGCAGGGAGGCAAAGCCTGCTGTCACGTCTTTGCTCCTTCCGAGTAGTCTGGAACGCTGGATAACACACTGGAGACTTCAGGAATTTTTCTCTATCCTCTCTTGCCATTTGCATTTGTACATCTCTGCTTCTGGTCATACCTTTGTTCATACACAGATAACTCCAAAAACAAGGAATAAAGGCCAAAAAAACCCCCAAACCACTTAGCTAATCTATGCTTGCATTGAACCTTTTATGAAACTCTGCTATCCACATCGTTCAGCATCTGATTGAGCTTATGCTTCAGATGGTGCCTCCTATTGTTTCAGATATCTTACTCCAAAAGGGGCTTAATTGCTTCTTCTGTTTATTTGAACAAAAAGTAGCATCCCATCTGCATACCAGATGCAACAGGACTGAACCCAACTTTTCAGCAATATTTTAAATGAAGTGCTCGTTTGCTGGTAGCTGACAGCCTGTAGCAGCAAACTCAAGTTCTGGGAAGATAAATTAAATAACTCAATTGCATGCCCCCCACGCCCCCACCTCCCTGCAAAAGTGCACACAAAAGGGAGAAAAATTAGCTCGATCCATCCTCACACTGAATGCAAATTCAAGATCTAATTAAGTGCACCCTGGTGTGGGTGTTTCCTTCATGTTCTTAGCTTGATTCTAAGCAAAACATTTTTAAAAAGTCATTGCAACCCCAGAGGTTTTCTTTCCCAGTAAATCATTTCAGAATAACTATTCTTATGAAAGTTGTCCTTCTATATTTGTGTGCATAGATTGCATTATTATACAGACTGGCCAGTAAATATTGTCTTTTGGGAGTAAATCTGGGTAGGAGAAATTGTCTCCCTCCTGCAACTTGATCATAAAGATGTATGTCTTTTCTACATCAACATATAATCAAAATCTTTCAACATTTTTATCAGGTACACTGGAGAAATGTACCTAGTCACCTTGGTGGAACAGGCTTTTCCCTGTGAAAAATTCAAATCTAACAGACACAACTGAGGAAGAGTACGCCTATTTTAGTCTTATCTGCCTGAGTCAAAAGCTAAAACAGGGCCCTGTTGTAGCAACTGACACTGATTAGGCAGCAAAACCCCAGACAGGCATTTTCTAAGGAAAATGTCATCTTAACCCATTCTGTTTGGGGTTTCGTGTCTCTTGCAGCTCAAAGTATAATAAAGTTACTTGCTGTGAAACTGAACTCACAGTATATACTCAGAAATGGGGGGGGCGTGTGCGTCCATGAAAGTAGTCACACTGATGGCTATAAGTAAGAGCATTAGAAGTGGACCTGTTCCTCCCAAACAAGAAAAAAATCCACCCCAAACTGTCCCAGCAGATGAACGTGAGTCCCATTTAGAACCCTATTTCAGGACATAATTACAACAAATAACATTAGTAAATGCTTTGTTAAGCAATTTCGGGTTTAATAAGCTAACCAGACCAGTATCTTCCATGAGGCATGGAGAGTCAAGGGGTTTTTTAGTAGTTCAGGGAACTAAATGGAAACAGACTGAGAAATCTTTTTATGCTTTGTCAGCAAAAAATAATTCAAAAGAAAAGGAAATATAAATACGACATCTTAAACACTCATGACAAATACAGTAAGCTAAAATCTTCTTAGTCCCGCCACAGGGATAAATTTACCCTAGTACTGCATTAGCGCTGCTAGGTAGACTTTGCAGGGTTTGTACATACTTCCTAAACACAAGTCACGCTACTTCTAAGGAATGTCATGAACTATATTTAATTCTCTAATGAGAAAGTGGAGATGGGACCATTTTTTGAAGAAGGATTCTGCTCCAGTCACAATACCTCTGCCTTCCAAAAGATGCCACCTTGATTATATTTCTAACATTTCTGGTTACAATCCCCTTGCCAATAGGAATTCCTCAAACCAAGAAAGTCTGGGCTGCTTTAGACAGAAGCTGTACAGTGAACAGAGTCTATTTTAATCCATGACTTTGATTTATATCTATTTCCTAAAAATGGTATTTAACTCCTGTAATGCTGGGTAAATTAGCCTTAAGGATTAACACAACATGTTTCCTCAGTTTAGCATGAAACACTGCTGCTGGAGACACTGCACACTTTCTGACAGAGCACCTTCACTGGGAAATGTCAGATTATTAAAAGTGGAACTTTGGGGTGGAAAAGAAAGAAAAGACGGTGCCATTGACATTGAACTTTCAATGTCTTATAAAAAGAGCAGGGGAAGGGAAGAAGTCAGATAAAGATGCACACAACTCAGTTCGGGGGCCTAAGCTGTTCACAAGTCCCCATCTCCTGACCCCCTTATCATCACAGGGAAGAGATCTATTCTTAAATCGGTTACTCCAGAATCCACAGCCCACCCCCCGCCCCACCCCCCCAAGGTACAGTTACTTAAACTCCTACGATACACCTGCAATTCAAGGCTGCAAATAGCCACACATTGCCCCCGGGACCGCAGCCAAAAATTACACCCTGCTCCCCCAGACCCCTGGTGAACACTGAACACCATAGCCATTGCCGTATTTGCTATTCTAACAGGACAAAAGAAAACAAGGATACATAGAAATTTCTCATCCTAGTGAGAAGTCAGCTCCTTGGTTAGATTTTACTTACACCTTTGCAAAACTCAGGACGCCTTCCAGCTTCTGGGTAGATGTTTTTCCGTAACAGAGATCCGACACAGACACACAGGACATTTTTGTTGCCTGACCTACTAAGGACCCCTCTGAAACTCACTTCCCATCCCGTATCTTGGCCATCTTTACAAAGTATTATATCAAATGGTAAGATTTACTTATTGCCATAGCACATTTCAGAGTTTTGGTTTTAATTTATTGAAATAAATTCCCTCCACTCCCATCCTGGCGGATACTGAAAGCAGCAGGAAGGTAGGATATTCGGCTAGCACTGACTTTGCCTCACTGAAGCCAGACGTATACTCTTTAGGAAGTGCTGATAATGATGGAAGAAGGCCCTGTGAGAAGGACCTAATCACTCTCTCTGGATGCAATGTACTTTCTCCTCTTCCTGCTCAAATTAAGACTCCTTCCCCAAACAACAGGGGTTCAAGCTCCTTCCCAGTTTTAAAATGTGAGCATTTCCAAGTCCACAAAGGTGCAAAACACTTGGAAAAAGAGGCAAATAGAGATTAGATCTTTCACCTGTATGTAAATTAAGGAACAGCCTTGCAACATGAAGCAACATCTGCTGGGTGAACTATTTATTTTTGCTGTCTAACAACATTAGATCTGTCTGTACAGGCACAGAACCCCTCTCGTCATGTCATCATGATCAGATTGCACTGCAGTTGGACCTAAGCTAGAAAAACAGTTGTTAATTAAAGAGAACACGTGGAGTCAGAGTATGTGATACACTCGTTCATCACTCAGACTCATGGGAAAAAGGTGCTCTGAACTGTTATACAACATGTTGCAAACCAGTGATTAACTCCCATGTCAGAACCTTGACAGATGCTCTCTGAGCACCTGATTCCGGGGCAGCAGCAATCATCTGCTGGAGCTTCAAATCTTGTCCTAAGCCTTCCTCAGAAGACCTACTAAAAAAATTAATTTCTCAAACACAATATTCCTCATTATTATATTCTTTTTTTGTTTGGTTGTTGTTTTTTTTTTATTATTATTTTTAAACAAACAGTAAATCTACATGCAGCAGTACAGGTTACTGCCTTGTTTGCCTGCAGTGTTCAGCAGGGCTCTGCAAGCTTCATTAACTGTTTTGAATAGTTTTACTGCTATGTCTGATTGCATGTTCTGAATACTTAATGGCTACAAAGTAATTTTTCACTGTAATGCTAGATTCATCGAGAACTCAATCACCAGTTAGATGGGATGTCTTATGCACATAGAGAAGAGAATGTAGATTTGCAATTTTATTTAAGAAGTTTTAACACAGAAACTAAAAAAAAAATTAGCGACCCTTTAACTATGAGTAATTAGTCAGCAAACAAATATCAGGGACATTGAAGACATTGCATTTCCATATGACTTTATCACGTTGTAAATCTCATTTTGCAGTGCCAGGACAGAGGAAGCTTGTGCCTTGCTTTTGTACAACAGCTCCAATACTTCCTTGTTAAGGCTCCATCATTTTGAATACAATTATAGAAGAAGAGAAACAGACCCAGCAGCTCCACTAATTCTTCTCTCCCTTCTGGGTGCTCAGAAGTAATTTGCCTTTTATTTGCCTTTTCCCCCTTAAAGCTGGCCTCAAAGACAACCCTCCCAACCCTTCGTGCAATTGCCTGTGTGCCACGTTGAACAAGACTGGGGGCAGAGCAGCGAGCAGAAATCCTCCACCCCATTTTTCTCAGAAACACTCCACCGCACAGAGGGCTACTGAATCATTTATCAGTTTGCCTCTCTCCACCTCTTTCTGTTTGCTGCTCTTAATGTCTTTAGCAGAGAGCTTGCAATACTACACATCAAAGCGATTTTTTTCTGTAACTGTTTCTGATACAAGTCCCCCAAACATTACATGCTAATTAGAGTACAATTACACCATGGTAAATGACAGCTAGATGTGGCTTCTTATTATTAACAATAAATATTAGCAAGCTTTTCTGAAGATAAAAGGCAAATAGATATAGAATCACGAAGAGTGGAGGGTAATTCACCCAGTAGCCTGAACACTTTTACAAAATCTAATGAGATTTGTCTAAATAATCCCAGAATGTGTTGTGCTTACACAATCACAATAAAAAGGTGAACCTAGATATGGTTTTAAAAGTACAGATTATTACACAATGATAAACTATCAGTATTTGAATTGTGAATGACTGAGGGACACACAAAGAAAAAAAGGTGGTGGTGGTGGGGGTGCTCATGGCTTAACCAGCAAGTCAATTCTGAGGATAGCCTCAATCCACAGTCCCATATTTGGTTTACTAACAGGGCTTTCTTGAATGTGTGTAGGTGCCAAAGATTAAATCCACTTCTCTGTAGATATTTTAAAATTTCAGATTATGCTATTACCCTTCTTTTTTGCAGCCCAGAATAATTATACCAATCTACAGAAGAACTTTAAAATGCAACTGAATAAACATATGTGCAATGCACCATTAGAGTACACTCCATCACATAATAGCATAATGCAGTTTTTGAAATGGATCTGTAGAACGGATTCATTAAGATAAAGTCCCAGCATCCCACCTGAGGCCAATAAAAATTCTGTGCAAACCTCTTCAAATTAAATTTTCTTCTTGAACATATCCTGCCTAATTATGTTTAGTATTATCCTCCTTAAGGAATTCTGATTCATCAGTGCTATTAAGGGAGGGAAAAGGAAAACCAGATGCTGTGGACCGGATACCCAGCTGGTAAGAAATCAGTATAGTTTCACAGAAGCCAAAAGAGCTACAGTGATTTATATCAGCTACGGGTTTGGTATATACATAGGAACACATATGTGGACAGATGTACAGAGAATTATATAAATATCTGAAGTTACACCAGCAAAAATGTGAGTCAGTGGAGTTACACCACCAGAGAATTTGACCCAAATGCTCTAATAAGCTGAAGTTTATAAAAGAGCCACAGCTGTGTTGAGATTTCTTGTCTTTCACTCTCTAGAACTGAAAATAAATGTAAGAAACAGAAGTGCTCTAATTAGACATTTGGCTTTAAAAATCAGGAAGATAGCCAGCTAATGTCTAAGCACTTTTTTGTTCTTAGGAGTTAGACTAACAAAGATATCATAATTACAATCATACTACATACAGATGAAGTGCACAGCATATACTGGTAAACCCAGTTGAGGGATTGAATTCGATCCTAGCTAAGTTGTTTCAATTTTAGTCTTTAATGAATACTCTTTTTTTCCTTTATTGTAGTCCATACAGTAAGTACAAATTTAGACTGAGATTTCCAAATGCATCTAACCAAGCTGCAAGCTGAACGTGAAATTTCTGGGCAGGGCCCGCGTTCTTCTGTTCCACTGAAATTCATACGTTGTCACCCATCCACAGCCACACAGCTGCCTACAACACAGACCAAAAAGGTATTGCTCAGGACTTACCGGCTGTCTCAGTTCCCATGAGCCACACCAGTCATCCTGCAAGCTCTTTGGCTTTCCTCACCCTGCTGTCTGCAGCCCAAACACCTCTGCACCCCTCCTCGTCCCCACACTTGTCAGATCCTGCTGACTTCAGGATGGAAGAGGGAAGAGCATGTATAGCTGTAAGGTGTCCACCTTTTTGCCTTTACCAAATAACAGTATATGTGAAGGTGTAGTATAAGACCTACTCTACACCACCTCTCCCTTCTCAGCACCTATTCTGTCTTTTGAGGGGTCTTCAGCCTTCCCCTGACTTCTAATCTAGGACTGCAGTCTGCCCTTTGAAAGCTGAACAGATCCACTTCAGGAATTACTCGGTATCACAGCCTGAGCCCTGCTGTGTTGGATGGAGGGCACCTTAAACAAAAACCGAAGCAGAGTGGGGTTGCTTTCCTCTTTCAGATTACAAGTATTTTACCCAGTAGCTCAGTGAGCATAACATGCACACGGGATGAAGCAAACCCAGGTTGTGTTTCCTTTCCACAGAAGGAAAGCAATTGCCGGTCCCACCGCTGGCAGCTGCATGCTGCCTCTGAGCTACTGAAGATGCCTCACCTTGTGCAGAGCACTTCCAGGCTCGCTAGCGTGGAGACAGACAGCCCCAGAGCAAACAGGACCACCTTGCCTGGAGGCTGGAGGGACATGCCTGTACTTCAATTCCTCTGCCAGGGGACTGGTTTTCTTACAGGAATCAATCCTTGAGTGAAAGAACTAATTAAGCCCCAAGGCAAGCACCCCGGGCTGCTCAAATCTTTCACATGTAGAAGCACATAACAGCAGGGATAGAGAATCCCTCCATTTCAGTGAACTGTTTATCTCAATAATTAGGCCACCTCTTATGAGAGAGACAGATTTGACCCCCTGCTGTATAAGTGACAAATCTCCAGCTCCCATGAGCTCTAAACACTGGACATGTGCTCTAAACACTGATTTATCAGATAAGCAGGGAAAGCAGCAGTACCAACTCCTCCACATCGGGGTTTGAAAACAAGACAGATACAGTCTTGGCATCTGATCGAGAGCTTGCTGCAGTAGAAGCATCCAGAAAACGCTCATTATACTGAGCTCCTCTCGGATTCCTGCAGGGCACAATCCCGAATGATGTTTATTCCTACCGAGAGCAAGCAACTTCTGTGGTTACTCAGAAGCAGAACGTAATGTGCCTCAAATCTTGACACAATCTGCCTCCTGATCTAGGTCATTCTGGAGTTAGCTGGCAGCTAAGAAAGTTTTGAGGCTTCAGCTTCAGATGCCTCAACCTTCCCACGACTCCAGCGGCTTTCTGATTTCTGCTTTTACATTTTATACTATGCATTCACATATACTGTTCTTTTGTAGCTGTTTCTCATATGTGCAATAGGCATTTTAGCCCATAAGTTACTTCACATTCAGGTCCAAATTCTCTTCAAGGCCTTTCAAGAGCTTCTAATTGTTCTGCAGATAGCATTTAACCTCCAACATCCTTACAATTATTATTATTAAAGTATAAATAATTTGAAAATGGTGCTGGTTTTGCAAGAGGCATAATTTTACTTGGAGGTAGAAATTGGAATGATTTGGTAAGTGCATTAAAAGATAACTGTAATTCATTTCCTTGGCTCTGGAGATACTACTGTAGCTACTACTAAAACTTTATACACAGGTCACAGTGGACATCCTTATACATCTTATAGAAGTTATTCTTGAGGGATAATTTAGCCTCCCTCTCTGGTAGCATGGTAGGATGTGTTATTCAGTTTTTGAGTTCACTATACAAATATTCGAGAAATATACCTCTCCAAATACAGATGTAGTTTCCTGCAATAAATACAGGGAAGACGCATTAATAGCTTATTGCATAGCGTACTATCAATTACATTGACTGAGGTATTTACTGATGCAAACAAAAACTTATTAGGTCTCTTCCACTAGCTCACTCATCCTTAAAAAGGAAATCCAGCCATACCTATGTCCTGGGCTCATGCTGAAAAAGCAGTGCAACTCTGAAAGATAATAGCAGCAGTCTTAGTGGACATAGTGGAGGTGTTTCTAGGGTATTTTGGAGAAAGACAATATTGCTATGCCTTCAAAGGGAAAGCATACAGTGCCAGCTTCATAGAGTCAGATGCAAGTGTTGGGGACCGAGCAGTTATTTCTCCTCTTCGTTTTCCTTCACCCTTACACGTTTTCTCACCAGACTGGCAAACTCTCTCTCCAAATAGACCTGCCCCCTTCTTCTCTAGTGCCTTGAAGTGACTGACTTTGAGCATTTAAAGGTTTTTTGGAGCAGGTGGTCTTTTCTCACCACAACCCCCCATAGCCGTGGGGCTCCTGAAACAGGACACCCATGGCTGCACCCATGCAATTGATGCCTCACATCCCCCTTGGCAGAGAAGATTTCATTTAAGATTTTTCTCCAGAACAGCTTGTACAACAAATAGCTTTTAGCATATACAATTTGCAAAGTTGCCAGTTTATCATGAATAGAGCTATTTGTAGTCTAGTCATATCATAAAATCTTGTTAAAAGAAACAACACAAAGACTGCTCACTTTTCAGTTATGGTGCTTTTGAATTAATTTGAATCCAGATTGCCTCATGAGTATTGTTTGTTCCAATATGAAACAGTTTATGGTGATAAATTGCAGCAGCATCACTTGAGAGCTGCCTGGTACAGTATATTGCAGCAGAAGTTGAGTCAGATTTCATAACGAGTATATACTGTAGCTAGAGCGCACCCAGATTTTGTGGTTTGGAGGATAGTTAACTGAGAAAGTCACTGAAACCAGAGCATTTTATGGCATGTGCAGGTGTTGGGTAACATCTGGGCTTGTAGAGGTGAAACCAACCAAAGCAAATAGTGAAAATCTAGTAATCTGCCTCCTGTCTGAGCCCTCCTGTCACCTTCAGCCAGGTATTTACTTCTGAGTGTTGAATAATGATCTACAGAGACAGACACTGGGTCGCTCTAGCTGTACTTCCAGTGCTGAGCCATTTAACACACACGAATTCTTCATCTAGCTCTAAATTTACTGTTCCAGCAGATGTTAGAGTCAAATCTCATTAGTAAGATTTCATTAATCTGCCAAATAATGACAAAACATTTCGGCACCCTCTCAGTCACAACCTTAATTAAGACTAAGCAAGGTATGTTGTGTGACATATCACCCTGCGTGTGTACACTCTCACGTGAATAGTAAAGGGCCCAATTCAGAGAGCATTTGCCATTCTCATCAAAATCATCAGGGACTGAAGAAGTCCTGACTCCACTGTTAGACCAGGACCTTACCACCATGTGATTCAATAGTTTATGAATTTCCTGTAGCCCCTGAGAGGCAGAGGCAGCAGCTCTCACTCAGCCAACATACTGGTGTCTATAGCCTTATGACAAGTATTTAAGGTCTTGCCCGGTGCTGCCAGACCTCATCATAGGGCAGAAGAGTCACAGCTGTTACCTCACACTTAAAATATTTTTTCACATTTAATGAAATTAATGAATTTGATGAGGCACTAGGCCAAATTAATCTCTAGTGCCCTTCCATCAAATGCAACTGAGTTAAACAGGGATTAATTGAGGCCCATGCAATTACCTCTTAATTAACCCTGAAGGGTTGGGATTAACCCTGCTGTTCAGGGTTAGCAACAAGCATGTTTGTCATGGGAACTCCCGTACCATTGGCATCACAAAGTTAACACTGACCAAAATGACTATGCCAAAACACATCTGAGCAAACGAAGTAGACTGCTCTTGCTCCCCAGCTCCCACCCTCAGCATTTTTGCAGGGTTCTGGGGGTTGCTTCTACTAGGAGGAGAAATCAGAAGTGGAACAAGGAATGCATTTCCTATAATCTCATCTATTAACATAAAGCCCTGAATACACAGCAGGAAGGCAGACAGCAGGAAATAGTCCCTTTCCTTTCACTTCCAAGCACTGTTTCAAACACTGTCCTACCCAAAATCTTGCTATGGGCTTTTCTTAAAGGTTGTGTCAATGTTTTACTCCTGGGCTTGGTTTCCTAGCTGCATTCTATCTCTGTTTTTCCAAGTATGTCTACATGGCAATCCAGGGTGGTGAGCAGAGGTGCTTAAATTAGCAAGGATAACAACAGCAGAAATAGCATTCAGCGGACACTTGCCCACATTTCTACCTGCCAGTGGCAGTTACTATGTGTGAAAATCAAGATTGCTCTGACTGTGGCCATGCAACCTAGTTTTAGGCATCTGCAAAGACTCCAACACACGTGCACATTTCTACTGCCTCTCTCTCCTCCCACATACACAGATATAATGAAATTGTTTCTTCACCCGTTTGGTTTGTATTCAGGGATTCAAGCAGCAGCCTCCAACCTTTTCAAGGCCATTCACTAGCCTGTGTGGCACAGAGTCTGACCCTCAAGTACTGTCTGGCTTTCTCTTGGGGTGCTGATCATAAAACTGGAAGGCATTTGATTGTCCATCATTTGATCTGAATGAAAGCAGCTGTTGTAGCAAAACATTTCAATAAAGCAACACTACTAGCCAGTCTTCAGCATAATCCCATTTATAGATTGCCACATGATGCTGTATATATAATTCTTACATGCTTCATATTAAATATAACAGAAGCAGGTCACAAACAACATTTAATGAAACAGAAGTTTAAAGAAAGACTGTTGTACTAAACAAGCATGCATCATGGCTATCCTGTGAAGCTCTGAAAAAAAAACACAAAAAAACCAAAGCAAACCAAAAAAACCCCAAACACCCAAAAAAAGAAAACCCAAAAAAACCCAACAACAAAAAACCCAAACTGCAAACATATTGTCCACACAAAGAAGAAATTGAAAAAGTGCAGCTCTTTCTCTGCTTTTCTGTGGAGATCTCATCATTTGACTTGCATCTTGAAACAAACAGAAAAGCAGACTCTGGGGCTCAAGTGCATCTTCTTATAGATCCAAGACTGAGATGTCAGAAACAAGTAAGTGTTCCTGCAAGAGCTTATCCAGCCATCAGCTCTTTAACCAAATGCCACTCCCTTTCAAATTAGCAACATAGACTAATGTGGTTTATTTGTGAGAGAACATTCAACCTGACCACTGGCGTTTCTTTAACATGGAGCCAGAGGGACATCTCTCCCTGACTCAGAACCACTGCTTTATGCTTGTCTTTAAGCTATGAAGATACCCAGGAAAACTGACTTTGTGCTAAACCGTATGAAAGCAGGCTAAGAAAAATCTCAGTAAGGATTTGACTCAGCAGACAAGAGGAAGGAAGCAGGAGACAAATCAACCCTTTTAGGCTCCCCTCTCTCTGCCCCAACTTTTAAAGTTATAGCAATATCAAGCTAACATATTTCCATTTTTTCCCAGGAGGAAGAGAAGCAGCTATAACCTGCCTGCCTCTTATAAATTACAACTCTCAACATAGGAGCACAGTTTAGCTCAGAGGTTTGCTACAGCATCCTGCAACAGTTGGTGAAATTGCTCAATTTAGATTTCTCGCTGACCCAGATTCAACACTAGTTTAAAAGTAACAATTTGAACTCTAATTGCCAGATATATTAACACCTATAGAAAATGAACATAACTTGATAAAACCCTTTAGTGCAGCTCAACTGTTATCAGTATGTAGAGGATACCAAGAATATATTATCATGTTGACTCTGGGTCATGCTAGACTCGTTTAAGATTTCAATGGAAATAGTTTCGCATTATAGAAAGCCACTACAATATGATTAAAATGCACTACACAACTCACCGCTTTAGAGATCTATGCGTACATGAAGTCTGGGATATGCTAAGGAGGTTTTTCCTCCACATTTTTAATCATCCGTAGTAATTACTGGTATGTGATAATTCCAAACCATACTGACAAGTGTTTAAAAAAATTTCACTTATGAATGTAAAACATGACATAGAAAAATATAAAATATATTTTGCACTTGCTTGCAGAAGCAACTTATAAACGATATCTATATGAGCAGTAAATAAATATCCTCTTTTGCCAACATAAATCTTCTACCTTCCACCTACAAGTCAGTGGCAGAATTTTTGCTGACAAAACCAATGAAAACTATACATCCACCAGCAGAGAGCTGAAAACTTGCAGTGTTTTCTTAGTACAATGTCCTCCAAGCTGCAGTGCCTTACATTGCAAAAGTGTTCATAATAAAGTTGATATATTTTCTATTTTAGACTAAGAAACAAAGTGAAAAAAAGAACTGGATTTTTTTTCCCCCAGGTGGCAGGGTTGGGGGTGGCAATACACATACATACACACACATATACATGCATGTGTATACATATACACACACAGAAACAAGCTTGCTATCCTTGTTTCAGTGGATCCTGCACTATGGAAAATTATAGTTTATTTTCTGAAACTACTTTTAGGAAGGAATTAGTTCACCTCACTGAAGGATTTAAAGATGTAGGTGGAGGTCAATGGTCCTGTGCTCTTGAAATATTTTATTAGGTTCACACATGCACCTTTAGGAGCTTATATATTTTTAAAATAACCCCGGATCATCATAACCCAGCAAGAATTAAACAGACCACAAGTTAGACACCTTTGCACTATGCCTAGCCTTCCTTTGGCCATGAAGTCTCAGCCCTTTCTAAACCCTCTATTTAGGTCTACAGGTCTCTGCCAATGCATTCACACCTTCCAGCAGAAGATATTAAAGAACCAGAACCATACATTTAAGAAAACATGCAAATAAATAACGACTATATGTAATTTCCTGTGGTCACACCTACTCATTTTTCCCCATGAATCACAAGTCTAGGAGAGTTCCACAAAGGAGCTAGGAAGAGAGTCAAGCTTTAAACCTAGAACACTTGTCAGCTTCCTCCACTGCTGGATGGATACACTGGAACACCTTCACCCAAGAAGGAGAGAAAGCTTTGCAATAAAGCAGACAATTTACTTCCTAATAGTTCTGATTTATGCTAGAAGGCAAGGAAATCTTGATCAGGAACACCAAAATACTGTTTACAGTGTTGCAATTGCAGTAAGGGAAAAAACATAGTTTTCTCTTCTAAGCAATCAAATGGGAACTGTTGATCTGGATCAGTCCATCAGTCTATCTAGTTTGATAACTCACCTTTCACAGGTTGTATTGCTAGAGAAGAGTGTTCTGTCAAAGAGAAAATAAAAGATACTTACAGAGTGAAAGAAAGGATGCTATAAAGAGAAGTCAAATAAAAAATAACTACTTTTGGACTAGAGTTATATGATCTTATAGAATTGAAAGGATCAGACCAGAAAAGGTGTATTAGAGGGGAAAAAAATCCACTATAAGCCAAAAATCAAACAGAAGTCGCAAAAGCACTCCTTTTTCCTAAAATAGTTGCCTTTGTATATTATAAGCAGCTAGATGAAACTAACCCATGAAGTAAATCTCTTCCATATGCGTTCATCAGTTGATGATTTACCCTATGCCCAGTTCAGACCAGGGATAAGAATTAAGTTAAACCACCTTTGGCCTCCTTGGCAGAAGCAAATGGAGAAAGGGGCAAGGGAATATGACATGGTTTAAATTTATATACAATATAAACCATGGCTAATGGAACCACAGAATGACATCCCAGTCCAGAGTCCTTTACTCCAAGATATGTCATTACCAATACAAAACAGAGCAGAGATAACAACTAGGAGTGTCCTCCCAACACCAGAATCCCCTCATGGATAAGGGATTGCTGAAAAGAGATATAGGTTTCAGAGCTGATGAACCAAAACTGGGTTTCACACAGGGTCACCAAAGGTCCTGAGCCAGAGCATGCCAAGGGGAGGGCAGGAGAGCACTTCTCATCCAGTAATCACCTTCCAAAACCCAAGGGAATCCATTTCACATTGATTCCTAGGTCATCTTGAAACAACCACGAAAACTTCTTTGCAAATTATGTGTTCTCCATAATACATTAAGAAGTAGTAACTACCTATTTGCTGCCATGATGCTTTCAGCACATGCATTTTTTTCCTCCAACTTAAGACAGCCCTTTCTATTGCATTGTTACCTCACTAACGATTCAACAAACATTGCACATTGAGTAGGAGTGCCTAGAGCAGAAATACAGACAGAGAATTTGACATTGAGCAACGGGCCATGCTGCATAAGTAGATGTCATGGTCACAGCAATAGCCAAATCAAGGAACTAAGGACAAATTCTCCATTGCCCTTCACCATCGTAGGTAGAGATAGCTATGAGAAACACATAGGTTATGCTATTACACTCCCCAGCACAAGCATTAGGGAGAGACAGTCTCATGTGGAAAGCTGACACTTTTTTTCCACAGGGATGGTGCATTTACAATTACTTTTTTCTAATCTGTTCTTCGCTCAAAACTTCCCTTTAATGTTTACTTACCTTGTCATCCTGTTCACCCACAATACCCATGTAATCACCAGCAGCTGAATCACCATCAGGCTGTAACATGGGCACTCAATAAGAGCTGTATGCAATACTAACAGTTTTAATACAAAATTGAGGAAGAAATTCAGACTAAATGGTATGTGTGGGAGCTAGCAGCACTGAGGTAAGAAACCAATTTAATCATGTAAAACCCGTATTCATTTATTAAGCTTCTCATTTGAGTCCTGTGGCAAAAACATACGGTCAACATCAAACTAAAATGTACAAATTATATGGCTCTGAAATAATAAAAATAATAAAGCAAGAGGCATAAAATGTCATAACCAGAGGCTTTGGATTACACTTTATTGTAATTGTTACTAAGCACAACCTATTTCCAAAATGGTTGTACAGTTCTCATACCCAAAATGTTAGTAAACACATAGACCATAAGAGAAAAGAGTAGCTTTTAAAAACCCCACCCTACAGTTTCAGCCAAAAAATTGTCTCATAAAACTTCAAATATTTTGCATGGTCATTGCAACACAGCTGCCCAGCTTGAGAGGCAGATGTGCTGGAGAGTCAGGAGAGCATCCATCCAGCCTCACCATCCTGAAGCTTTCCCACCGGCCTGGCCACTACAGAAGTGAAACAAGGGGCCAAAAGCTGCACTGCTACCAACTATGGTTTGAAAGAAGTGGTGGCTCCAAGTACACTTCCAAGCAGCTCAGTTCTGTTGCTGCGTGTTGAGCAATCTCAGTGAACACCTACTTGCCTGACGCACATACATCCAAAAAGACCCGGGAAGAGAAATCACTTCCACTTCACACCCTTAATGGGTCTCAGTGTGAGGAGAGCGAGCCGCTTAGTCCTAATCTGGACTGAGATAATTCAGAGAGGCACAACTCTGTGCTTCAGGGATGCCTCCATAAATGAAAATGAAATAAGCCAAAAGTATCTACACAACTGAGCAGCAGCTGAGTAGGGGCTGTCAGAAACGCTGTTTCTGGATTCAGACACCTCACTTATTCCTAGGAACCTTTTTCCTACGTGACCAACATCACATAGGAAAGTGCACGTAGCATTAAACTACTAAAAGTCCTCTACTCCTGTACTTGGTCAGGGCAACAGCAAGTTTCCCTGTGCCAGGCCAGGTAGACCCATTACGGCCATGGGATGAAAAGCAAGCCTGACCTCAGCTCTGCCAATTAATAAATTACTACATTTTTGCCTGTCTTTTGCTGGCTGCTGAAAGTTGGTACAAGCTTCCTAACTCCAGCCACATACTGTGGAGCCATGTAAAATCGTGGCAAAATCTGATCCTCAAATAAAAGTGGGCCATGCTAAATGAATCAAAAGAAACACAGCAACCAAGGAAAAAGTCCTGTGAGATAAATGTTGGCCCTTTGATCCTCTGGTTTCTGTAATGGTTGGAAATTAGGGTGGGCTGTCTGGATTTGAGCTAAACATATTACAGGATCTGTTAAATCTTTCCGTTACTGCCTAAGAATATCCTTACAAGCCTACTGGGTCTATTAAGTATAAGTGGAAAAGATTGGCTGTACATGCATTTAATGCCTGTCTTCAGCTGCTGTGTGCTGGTGGTAACTGTGTCGGTAATCACAGAAGAGAAAGCATAGAGACAGAAGGGGGATCAGATATTTAGGGCTACAGAGGGACACAGGGAGAGGATGAGTACAGGAGTCAGACAACAGAGATAGAGACAAAAAGCTCAGCAGAGGGATCTTTCTAAGAGACAAGATGACATCAAGTCTGACACTGACAGAGCTACCAAAAGCAGCAGTCATGCATTAGCAAGAACAGTGATGCATTAGCAAGAGCCAATGAAGAAAAACAGCTGAAAATGGGAATCATGAAGAGAGAGAATTAGATACTCTTAAGAGGGAGAAACTACATGAGAGAAATTACATCCCACAGAATGAAGAAAATATTTTTTAAATGTTGTATGTATATCTTTCCATGTATTGCAAAACACATGAAGTGTTATACATTCATGCATTTCATAGGAGCAAAATCCAAACCCAACAAATACCATCAGGTTTGTGAAGGAAGCTGAAAGGGAGGCAAACGTCACGTTCCTTTGCCAAGCAGTTAGCAGGGAACAGAGTTAAAGACAACACAGACAGTGACGGGCCAAGGTGCTATGATTTTTGAAGTGGGAAGGGAGGAGTTTGGATCATTTGTGTGTCTTTCCTTTCTAAGTGGAAAACAGAGATGATGAGGAAAGGACAGAACGATAGAGTAACCATTACTTTATACTCACTGGTCAGTTTTACTGCATTATAGTCAGACAAGGCAGATAAGCATAGCCTTAAAAACACGGGCAACACTTCTTGACACTAAGCCCAGTTAGAACTGTGCCTCCCATAGCCAAGGAAGGAAATCAACCTGTTTACACTTCAAGTTCTTGAATAGCCAAGCCCTTTGCTGTACATGTAGCTCATCAACATCATATCACCTTTCTAATGTCTCTAACAATAAAAGAGCACAAACCCACCCCTTATTCCAGCAGCTGCATGCCAAACCAGAGGCTGCAGAGCCTCCTCGCCTCCCTGTCCCAGGCTGCTCCATCTGAGGCAGATCCTGTGCAGTCACTCAATTCCAGCCTTATCTATTCCCAATTACACATTCATAAAATTCAATGTAGTGGTTTTATTACACGTGCAAATCCACTGCTGTTTAATCTTACCAGTGCTGCGTTTGGTTTTGATATATTCTGACTGGCTTGCCTCTCAGCAGCAGGCTGAAGAATATTAAACACTTCGATGCACAATTACTCACACACATTTCCATGTGTGTTATTTATTTGCATTCTGCAACTATTAAAAGCAGGGATTTCAAAATCACACAGTGCAGGCAAAACCACAGCAAGAAGGTGCTGCAGTGAAGGAGAGCTTGAAGTCCTAGCTAAACCGCTTCAGCAGTATGAGGTGATTCAGGCTTGCAGTGTTGGGAGACAGCAACCCAAGAAGATCACAAATCAATGAAAAACAAACAAAACAACGGAAAACCCAGACTGTCACCTTTCAAGCTGTTCACTCAAATGCGATTGTAACCTTCAGCAACTCTACCCACTAACACCCAAGCACTGATTCAGTGTATGCAACGAAGCAGAACAACGGCAGAAGAGACACAGAGTTTCTTTGTAATACTGTTAAGCGAAGGGGATTGCAATCCCACGTAGCAAGCTACTCAGTGTAAGCAACACCTTGCTAGTCTGTTGTTCACATGCTGGACAAGACCTACCTACCTTCTAGTTCCTGAAGCTTTTGGCAATCACTGTCAAACTAAACTGTTGATTGCTTTTCCCTTCTGCCAGAGGAGAGTCTCAAATGCTATTTGGGAATTTCTGCTGTGTGGTAGGGGGTTATTCCCCTTTAGTCAGCCTTACCTCCACTGCAAATTAAAGGTCAGTACAGGATTCAACATAATTTCCTCAAGCAAGGTTTCAAAATGAATGATGAAATCTGATGGAAAGTTTGACCTTTCATTATCTTCCTCCTCATTTCCCTACAAAAGAGTCCTTCTTTTGCAATGTTAGACCCTGATCATCCAAACAGATCTTCTGTGTTGTCCCATGATACAGGGTGAGTGCTGCTGGCATTGGTGGGCATGCACTGGGATAAATACAAATAATAATGGACAACATTGCGTAGAGGCAATTGGAAAAGTACTAGCAAGATAAAGTGAATATGCTTACCATGAAGGTTATTTTTCTTAAGGTAGGTAGAACATACTAGTGGTTTTGTTTCCTGTATTCATTTCTTATAGTCCTTGTGTTACAGCTTTTTTTTTTTTTTTTTTTTAATGGTTGAGGCTGGGGAACAGCTGACCTTTATCTTTTCAAGACCAGTACAGATTCCTGCTTTGCAGTAAAGCCTACAAAAGACTTCTAACAGCCTCCGACAACTGCTTATGGTGCTGAATGCTCTCATTTTTTCACATTTAACAGATAGAGATGCAGAAATAAACATATTTCTTATTGTCTATAATTAGACTGTAACCTGTTTGGGGCAGGGACTCCAATTTAGTTCTGGGTTTGTCCATAACCAAGTAGAATATGACCATGAGGGACACAAAGGGTGTTTCTGGATATCAGGTGAGTATAAATAATGAGGTAAGCGAGAAGAGAATAAAACTGGAAAACTGCTGAGAGCGCATACTTCATTGAACAATGAAGCCACAGGAACAACTTTATAAACACAACACTATAAAATTGGCAAGTGTCCCAAAACTGTCCATTCTTAGTTTGCTAAGGTTTCCCCTTAAACCAGTTATGTATAACTTCCCTATAAGCTGGTTAAGCATCCTTTGTAGATCTACCTATCCTCTCCAAGGATTCCTGTATCTATTAACACCCTACTGGGAATTTTTTTCTTTCCTCAGTATCATAGGCTATATATAGCATACATACAGATAACACATGCATAACCCTTCAGAATCCCAGATGGGTAATAGGACTGGAAAGGACCACCCAGTCAGAACATTTAACTCTGCAACCACTTAATAAACATTTAGCTCAGGAAAGCCCACAAAGCATCCACTTCACACATGCCCTCCCATAATACAAGCAGCAAACAAGGAAAAAAAAAAAAAAAAACTAAAAAAAACCCACCACAATTCTGCCACTCAGGAGCTATCATTACCTTAAAAGCCTAAAGGCCACCACAAATGTAATATATCTCAGGGAAAAAAACACTCTCCTGCAGTAGTAAGGAACATGCTGGGATCAGATCAAATACTCCAGCACGCTCCCAGTTCCAGGATCCCTGCCTGGGGCACTGTGGCACACACAGCCATGCAGCACATTAAGCAAGGGCACCAGGGCCCCTTCCACCAACAGCTCCTTCTCCTGGTAGCACAGTCCACCACCTCTCCTAAACATCAGCTGCCTACATTTGCACTTATCTGTTTGTTCACTAGACCTCATTTGGAGAGATGAGGAGTTAAAACAATCTTTTATCTCCCTAGCCTTCAGCTTTTTTTGCTTTGTCCAAGTTTCCATCCTTGTTCAGAGAAGTGTCAGCTGGTAAGTCCCTCCGCTCCTCTCCCCAGCCTCAGCCAGGAGGCAAAACACCTCTAACACTCCCTCAGCCCTTCGACTAGACCTCCCACAACTCTCTCACCACCTTCTCCAGCTTCCTCTTCCTTCATTGCTTCCATATGCTGCCCTACCTTCATAATTTGGTTCAGCTGGGAAGAGTTGAACTTTCCTCACCTGGGACTCCAGGGGCCACATACGTAATTCCACACACCAACACACTTTCTGCTAGGCTTGTGTGTTTACTGTTCCATAGTTTCATGGTCAGTATCAGTACAGTAAGCAAGGATCTATGTTCAGATGCCTGCATACCATATCAGACCATACCAATGTCACAAGCCTGTGTTAAAAACCTTATGAGGAAAAATGCAGTGGTGGAGGCTGTCATTATAACAGTACAAAATTACTTGTTTGCTAAATTTTTTCCTATGTTTTTATTTTTTTTCCTTAAACATTTGTTTATGCTATAATACTATTCTTCCATCCATTGATTGCCTGCTTTTTCAGTATAAGACTCTCAAACCCTTTATAAGTCAGTGGTCTGCGTTCACAACTGGCATTACAGCTCCTCAGCTTTCTGGAACTGTAACAGTGTGCATCAGCTGACTAACTGGTTATTCATCTCCTGAGGCTGTTTTTAAAATAATATAAACAGGTATCCTCCCCAGCATGCTCAGAAACATAGTTCTTATTGTAGTAAAGCCTAAACTCTCTCTTCTCCTGAGATGTGAGTTTATTAATAATGGGAGGGGAGCAGGAAAGCAATAAAGATCTGCTCAAATCTCTCCAGGTTTTACTGCTTATAAAATCTCTTTCCTCAAGTTTACTTGACCCAAGCCCTTGTCCTGAGAGAGTTGCTCCTACCACACTTATAATTACGTGGACTGAGTCCCTCGTATTAATGTATCTGCAGAACATCCACAGTGCTTTCCCAGAATAAGTGATATCTGCCAGCAGGATGGAAAAATCTGTTAATATCTTTAAAATAAAGCCTCTATTTTTGCCAGAAACATTTTATTATGAGTTGCTGAAGATAGTCTGTTTATCTGAGGACAATCTGCAGAAGTGACTGACTCTTTAACTGAGATGCTGGAAGGAGAAGGAAATGCCTCTCTGATCCATGGAGACCTTCTCTTTCTGAGGAAGGTGTGAGACTGTCCCAACACAACCACAACGACCAGGTAGCCCAGATGGGCTGTAGCAACCACATTATGTTTTTCAGTAAAAGTGTTTGCTTTGACCTTATGTAATAACAGTTGGCCAAAAGCTGCTTTCTGCGGCACAGGAGAATCCCCATTCCAGTCATTGAGTAATAATTACCCTACAGCAGGATTCGAGCCTGGGCTCAGATATTCATCATTATTATTTTTTTGGTATATTCACTAGGTGAATTTGCATGTGTATGCATAATAATTATTTTAAAAAACCCACACAATACAATTTTNCAGCTTTATTTTACTCATTCTTTCCTTTCTTATTAAATATATCAAAAGTTCCAGAGGATGTTTGAACAGGAAAAGAGCTTGGCAAACTGAGCTTCATTTCAAAGTTTATCAGGCCAAGGACGTGACCTGGCAACCTCTAAGGTCTGAAATCTTGGCCTTAGAGGAATTCTATGGGACCTTTGAAGTGGATTTTCCTGGAGTATTTCATTTGACCTTGAATCCCCTTATTACGCCTTTGGAAGTCTGCTACTTAAGAAACCATTACATTTCCTTACATTGTAGGTCTACATTGAGAGGTCTTTTCATGGTGTCCGCACAAACAGCCAAAGAAGGAACTGTTACAGAAAAATGCAAAAAGAGATACTCCTTTCACCCTTAAGAAGGGAGAAAAGTTAAAGGAAAAACACCTAAGTCCACAACTCACTAGAAGATATCTAGAGATTTTAATTACTTTTGTAAAGAACAGCCTTGAAAATATGAAATATTGACTTAGCATGAACTATTTTTAATTAAAAGGGGCTGATTTTCCTTATTATAGTCCACTAATTAGAAATATTAAATATTATTAAAATATCCAAATAGGCTAACTGAATATTTTCTGTGATATGGAAGATCAGATAATATTTTATGATGTCTCAGTATGGTGGGGTGTTGAAATATTACTGTGGCCTTTCTCTCAGCATGATTTCATTTGGTTTTGCTTGAAATTGATTTTGACTTGAAACAAGAACCTGAAGGTCGGATTAACTTAAGCTGACCTTTATTCAATCACACTGTTTGCATCATGCCATTCTGAAACAATTTTTCCCTGCTCTTTAATAATTCATTTGCGTATATCTTCACTCCTCCATAGTACCCATTTTTAAGTATGTATTACAGGCTAATAGCAGAAATTTTAAGGTGAAGTCCCTAGAACTATTTCGTTACAAAAGAGCAAGAAGGCATATGAACTTTTCCTTGTCTTTCCATTCAAAATTCTAGTAATACTTGAGTAGTTGCCATCTTTAGACCATATTTATTATTATATAATTATATATTATTATTTAATTACACATTATTATTTTAGACATCATATTTATGAAGTTTTACCTTAGTTAGCACTAAGTCTGGTACCCACTATTCTGTGATGGCCCCTCGCCTTTGCACTATGGTGGATTCTTACAGCTGTCACAGAGGGATGATGGTATCTCCTAAATTCAAGAATCCCCTTCTACGGCTATGTAAGTCAGCTAGTCTCTATAGGCAACCACTATAGAGAAATAGTCTCCTCTGAATAGTAATTCAGAGCAGAAGCTTAATTTGAACAAAACTGCTCTTTTAGGAGCCTTTCCCTCTCGGTATTGATTATACCATGAGCACAGAGACAATTAATCTCCTAACTAAGGCATATAAATTGGATGCCTGTACCTGGCAGTTTGAATATCACATCCTCTCTGCCCCCAGCTGAAGTCACCTTTCTGGCAAATATGCCATGGTTATAAATATACTGTAGGGCTTTCAGGTCAAATTTGAGTTAATTTTAAACTAGGTATTGTTGTCTAAGTTCTATGAAAGCTGTATGATGCTTTAATGATCATTCGGGTAGGTCAGCAGCCATGTTCACTGGAGTGAACATAAACATATACGAAGTCAAAAGCACTTATGGTAATAAAAAGTATATTGTTAAAACAGCACCTGAAACTTTAAGGGTATTTTAATTTATTTTTCACCTACAGCCACTGCTGAGGAAATAACATCTTGGCAAAAATCAGACAGCTGCTGAAGGCAGGAGACATCATAGCTCCATGGCCTAAAGAGATCTTGTAGGCAACGGTTACCAATGAACCAGTGGGAAGGTGGCAACTCTGAACTGTCTTCAAGAGATGAAAGGCCTCGTTCAAATCCAGTACTTGGCTGTGCGGCATCTGTAATTTTAGAGTGCACTTCGGAGACTTTCTTCATTCCACACAAAGGGTGAGAGCAGAACCCACCACATAAAATATTATAAAATAGTTTCCCAGACTCTTCAAATTCCCCTTTACTCTCAGTACTTTTTCATGTTCTTGTCCTAATGCCATTTCTGGTACATATGGTGAAAAATGACCCACCCCCCAAACAGACTTGTGTGACATAGCATTTGGACCACACATACAACACCAGTGTAAAGCGAGGATCACATCACAGCCTCCTGCTTTAAGTCTAGTCTTTGCCTTCAAAACTGACTTGTTGCATCGTTCTTAATCACCGCTGTGATAAGCTGTGTCTGGGATCTTGACGGCCCTCTCATTCATGGCCTAATTTATCAGCTTCTGGCAGGACATTCTGTCTTCTGTGTGTAAACCTCTTCTTCCACAATAAGCTACCAGTGACAATTTACTCAAGAAATCCTGACAGATGAGGCAAGATACACTGCCTTCCTATGTGAAATTGCATACTGCTGAAATGCTCAGAGTGGCATAGCCACCTCATCTCTCAGGACTCCAATATATTTCTATGCACCCTTTGGATAATGGTCAGGTTGTCCTTCACCAACATGTGCAAGCAGCCTGCTCTGGGGTGATGCGAGTAAAATGCTGGTACGATGGACACTGAGAAAGCAGGTAGTTAAGAAAGAAGGCAGGCTATGTTTAAATTAAACCATACCATTCTTTTTTTTTTTTTTTTAATACAGTTTGGATAAAAAATCCAAATGTATACAATTTGGTCAGGCTTTACAGATGCTGTTCAGTCAACAGGCAAGAAAAGACACATCATCCATGAAATTAATGGAAATACTTCCAATGAAGAGGAAGAGTTGAGTCAGGCACTAAGGCACTAGTGCCCCTACCCCCAGTTCAAAGAAGAAATCTCTAGAATTTACCCAGAACAAGTTTTTAGAGACCCATAAGAAAAGAGGATCTTTTTCTTAAACACATGGTGGAAGGGGAGCAAAATCTCAAATCAAACAATCTGTTTAGAACAACATAATGTCTATTACTCTGATGAGAATAAGTGAAGGGAAAAGTTTTATCAAAACATAGACAGCTCCTAGATAAGTGAATTCACTTCAAGTCTGAGCAAAATTCACTCTGAGCAAAAACTAGAGCTGGTCTAATATTACAGAGATGGTGAATTGAATAATGTATTCAGTCATACCATCACAATGTGTCAATATAGTAAATGGACAGTATTCAATCAGCTCCAGTAAACACCAGTTAAAATAGTCTGGGAAATTAAGAACTCTTTGCCAGAGTGCTATTTAACAGAAAATTATGCACAGACAATTTGACTGGCCCCATACAGATGAATTCTTTCACGCTTAACTTGAAATTAGAGGGAAAAAGATACTGGAGACTGTAAAATTCTCTACTCCTTAGTAATCTAAATCAGAAATTATATTCTAAATCACAAGTAGAATGATGACATGCTATCAGAAGTCAAAAAATGTTGGAAGACATTCATAATAATAACAGATATATATATGTAATTGAAAATTACGTATTATTTTGCATATCCTTACATTCTCCTTCATCCTGACAATTTGCATGCAAATAAGGAATCTTTAAGTGCATTTTAATTGCTATGCTACCTTCAGAAATAGAGAATTTTAAAGATATATTTATTATTGTGTAGGGAAGGAAATGTTAATGTAAACCAAATAATTACTCTATTTGCATAGTGATAAGACTTATTTGTAGTACAATCCTCTTTTAAATATAAGGAAGTAGCACTGAACACTGCAGAACTCGACAAGCAAAATAACAGAAAATGTCATCAAGAAAAGGTGCATTCATAGGTGAAAGAATTTCAGTACATTACTTTTCAATATATCTTTACTACTAATGTCAGAGTAACAGGTCAAGGCTTTAAAATACTCAGCATATGCCATGTTTATCAGGCAGAAAAAAATGTAGATTGGAAAAAAAAAAAAGTCAAAAGTACCTGAACTTCTTGCGCTCCGAAGGATTTTCTTGTGGTTACAATTTTTTTAAAGCTGCTGAACCAATGTTTTAATTTAGCAAAGATAAATATAATTTCCTGTGTATGACCTTGAATTTTACATCTCAGCCCAGAGGGAATATTTACAACCTGTAAACAAACTGTGATAATGGAAAATCTGACAAATCTTCACCATTATGATACTAGTTGCCTTTATCTTCCAATTTTTTCCGTTCTCCCCCCTCTCCAAGACAGAAGTATCCACAACTGACTAAAATCCTTGTCTTGGGTGCCTATCAGAACATCTCAGACCTTTGCAGCATAAAAAACACAGGATCACTTCTCATTTACTTTGACTTGTCTTTACCTTAGTGCGTATAAAGTCAGCTTGTATTAGGCCTGTATTCCATTTTGGGGCCCTTTACAAAATAACTTGTATTGGCAAAAATTAAGCACAAGATTGACTACTTCTACATGAATGAGGCACCTCTACATTCCCTGGAGCAGGATGACTGCCCAAGCCCCCTTGGAAAGCCCTTGGGGACCTCCAGAGCACATGTATGCAGCATCAGGCACCTTCATGCTGAAAGCTGTTTCCACAAAGACTGCAGAATTCAAAAAGAGCTCTTCTGTTTGTTCTGGCTGTCTGTCCTGTCTCATACTGCCACTGTAAAGCAGAATGTTTCTCTTCAACTGCCTTTCAGAGCCCATACATTGCCCCCTAAGTGCCATGGTGACCATATGGACAAGAAGCTGGAGACAAACAGTGGTCTACCTTGCCCACCAACGAGGCTGTTTTCAGGATACGCAAAGCCCCTTTCATTGTTTTGTGGAAAGAGTGAAATGGTAAAGAAGCACAGCTCCTGCTGACAAACCTCAGTAGTCACATTACAATGCTGCAGCAGGGTTTTGCTCAACCAGGTAGGAACTATGGAAACATATTCATCAGCCATGGTTCCCAAGAGAGGAGTTTTATATGCCCTACAACTTCCATGCACCTCATTTAGGCGGTCTCTCTGAGTATTATGAGCGCTCTGTCTCTAGGTCCACAGTTCTCAGTCAATCTCTTTTGCTTCTATCCTTTCCACCACCTTGTGAGCACTTAGTGGCACACACCAGGTATGAAGCCTGTTCAGACCATGCAGACCAGACATACTCTGACCGACTGCCACATCAGCTGCTCCACAAGCCTTGCTCCAGGGCCAGAACTTCCAGATCTCCTCTACTGTCCTTAAAGCAACCACTGCTCTGTGAGAAGTTACCCAGGCCAAGTGGGGGACCTCATTTTTGTGCACAGTCATAGTGCCAAGGATCTCCAGAAGCAGCTCACAACCAAAGCAGAAACCACTGTGGTAGGCTTTCTTCAACATTTTTCCTTCTCCCCTGTCCATACCCCTTCCCCAAATCTTCTTAATCCCTTCTGGGGCTACACAGTTGCTGTAGATATACCAGATCATCTGGCACATTTCTCACCTACCCTGTCCAAAGGAGGAGGAGCTCAGGGGCCTATTTTCATGACCAGATAGTGCCAAGAGAATGTGTGTCTACATGGGGGCTGTGCAGTCAAGCCATGGGGTTTGAGGGGCACATATGAGTCTGTTCGGCTGTCCTGGGATGTGAATGAGCACTCAGGACCTCCCAGGTGGGGCCAGTCCCTCGTGGGAGGTACTCAGATGGCCACAGGTAGCATGTGGCAGGGTCCCATCATCCAGTTTCACCAGATTACACAGGTTATCACTCTTATGAAGCCTTCTGGGCACACTGTCCAGGCTGATAAGTGTGAACAAATAAGATGATTATCCAAAGGGACACGCTAAATTCAGCCACTATTGTGGCTCTGGGTACCTCCCCATGCACAGATAGATTCCTTGTCACTTTTTTTTTTCTTTTTTTTAATGTCAGCAGCATTTCTTTTCCATTGCTTAGACTACCTCAATACTTTACAAAGGGTGGGTGCATGCAGCTGAAGGCAGACAACCTCAGGTTTTCCACCTGTGTTGGTTTTGACTGGGATAGTGTTGATTTTCTCCATAGTAGCTGGTATGGGGCTATGGTTTGGATTTGTGCTGAAAACAGT
Organism: Aramus guarauna; assembly: GCA_013400195.1. Lineage (NCBI taxonomy): Eukaryota > Metazoa > Chordata > Aves > Gruiformes > Aramidae > Aramus > Aramus guarauna. The sequence continues at coordinate 824,895 of VXBL01004481.1, forward strand.
GTTGATTACACAGTGATGGTTTCGTTACTGCTGAGCAGTGCTTACACAGAGCCAAGGCCTTTGCTGCCTCTCACCCCACACCACCAGTGAGCGGGCTGAGGGGGAACAAGGAGTTGGGAGGGGACACAGCCGGGACAGCTGACCCGAACTGAGCAAAGGGATATTCCACACCATATGATGTCATGCTCAGCAATAAAAAACTGGGAGAAGAAGGCTGCAGGGGAGATGTTCGGAGTGATGGCGTTTGTCTTCCCAAGTAACCATTATGCATGATGGAGCCCTGCTTTCCTGAAGATGACTGAGCTCCTGCCTGTCTATGGAAAGTGGTGAATTAATTCCTTCTTCTGCTTTGCTTGCATGTGCAGCTTTTGCTTTACCTATTAAACTGTCTTTATCTCAACCCACGAGTTTTCTCACTTTTACCATTTTGACTCTCTCCTACATCCCAACTGGGGAGTGAGTGAGCAGCTGTGTGAGGCTTAGTTGCCTGCTGTGGTTAAACCATGACACCAGATCTTCACACCACCTTGCACACATCCCTTGTCTTTCCTACAGTTAGAATTAGGCCTGCAATGCCTTACTATTAAGTCTAGACTCACTCCAAATATTGTTTAATCTTGTACTATTCAAATATTTTTTGAAGAGTGGAGTCATCAAGGGAAATACCCTTTTTCCTTCAAACCTGAAAGATGCTTCCAGCTTTACTTATCATTTGGTTTCATTTTTCTCACTTAATCCAAATATCTTTGCTATCCGCTTCAGTCAAACTAAGTCACAGTCTTGGCCGAGTACCAACTATTGTATACATAGCTATAGAACTATTCCCATTGTCATTAAAATGGTAGGGCAGATAGCAAGGCTAGAGAACAGTTAGCTGGTATGGGTGCAGCCTTTACGTTGCCTCTGTCCTTCTCCATTTCTCTTAATTTATGTTCTGCTATATCTCTAAAATTGGCTAGGATGGCTTGTGCTTTGGGATAAATTTAAATTATCATTAAAATTTCTTTTTATTTTACTGTGGTCTCTTTGATAGAGATTGGCCTTTGTAATCCCAGATCAACCAACTGTCGCTTGTTAAAACTTATTTTAACTGAGCATTTTAATTCTTGGGATAAGAACACCATCAGCCTGTGCTTGTTCTCACTTACAATACAGTTCAGCTTCAGCATGACTGGTACTCATCTTCAGAGGAAAGAATACCCATATCTTAAGTCCTTGTTACCTTCTGGTGGGCAGAAGAATAATTTGGTATTTTACTATGCCAGTACACTACACATATCATAGTGTTCTTTGGGTCTTAGGATTCACAGTTATTAGGGTATTTATCATTTCAGTATTAGGGGAATGATGAAAGAAGTAAGTAAAATATTCCCTAGAATCCATTTCCTGCAAATACATTGTTTTAATGGGAAGTCTGTGAGAGGCCTTGGTGTTGGCTGGCTTGTTGACTTGATCCTGTACAACTCGTTTGTAGTAAGTCTCTTTGGGGAAGTCCTCTCCTGTGTGGCTTCACAAACTGCTAAGACCTTCAAATAATCTGGAAAAGTTCAGCTGTTAGAGACTAATTTGGGGAAACCAGTCAGCCAGTGAGCTGACTGAAATCCTGCCGCATTGCATCAGTCGGAGCCAAGGAGAGGACATACCTTCCAGCAAGTGAAACAGTCTGTAGTATGCCTTTCTAAATTAGGAGGAAAGATTTGTCCCTTATTCAAGAAGAAAAGACTAAATGCCCTCAAAACAAGCCAGAACCCCCAGGACAAGAAGCATGTTAACTTTTGGTCTGTATCTCTCCATCAATATGTCATCATATGATAACATGCTACAGAACATTACAAATTGCATCCCCTGTCCCCTTCTCCACAATATGCTACTCCCTGTAGCTGCCGTTCTGCTAGGCACATTCTGGTTTAAACTGCTTTTCAAGCTCCAGACTCCTGCTAAAAACGTAAAATTCAGTGTAGCTATTTGTGTAGATACTTTCAGTAACTGTGATGGAAAAAATCAACCCACCCCAAAACAGAAACCAGCTGTATCCAAGCATGTATAGCAGCATGTATAATTTTCCATAGCCTTAGGCAAGAAATCTATGCATACAAAAATTCCTAAGGTGTCAGAGTAACCAGAAATGCATTAACAAGTAGATAATTAGGGACTGATTACGAAGACTTACCAGATGGATATGAAATTAAAGTTCGGGGGGTTTGTTGGTTTTGAGTTTTTATATATTTCCCAAGTAACATTTATTTAGCTGCAGTCAGCAATTTTACTCTCCCTGTTACCCAAGTACAGCCAAGAAGTTACTTAACAGTTGATGCTGGAATTTCACTCATACTTTCACCCTAATTTGATTCAAAATGCTTCATCTGGTACCCAGTTTATACCCTTTGTTCACTAGACTGTCAAAAGGGTAAAACTAAATCTGTAAATAAGCAGGAGTATTTTTCATTTAGAAGCAGTTGTAGAAGGAATTACCTTTTCAGCAATGTTTACATTACAAACAACCAGTTTCCTCTCAAACAGTACTTTTTTTGAGAAAAAATGGGTATTTTATACACTGTCTCACATGTCCAGAAAAGTTACATTACTTAAACACTATATTTAGAAGTCTGGGTATATAACTGTGAAGAAATTCATCATCCAAGCTCCCTATTTACACATAGTGTAAACTTCTTTCGCAGCCGTATACAGCAAACAGTACCCATACTGAAATATTTGTGCTACCCGTGACATCTGAGTACAGAAGTTTAGATTGAGTTGATTAGAATGGTAAGTGAGAAGGAAAAGCCAAAGTTGCTATCAACCTGGAGCCTGAAAAAGTCTCAGTTTCATCACAAGAAGACAGGTTTATCATTAATAACATGTAAGGCATGCAGGGATAAAGTTTTCTATTAACAAAGCAAGTGCTTGTGTAAAGCAAAATAGAAGCAGTGCGAGTTTTCCAAAACGTCCTTTTGCTGTGCCGTAAACCAGTCCTGGCAGGGCAACTTCTGAAGATATCTACTCAGTTCATTGCTGCCACGCTGAGATTGCAAGTGAGAGTGACAATAGATGCTTCAAAAAATATGAATATCTCACCACTAAATAATGAATACGTTTAACATAATTCTCTAAACAACTGTGAAATGATAACAGCTTTTAGTCATTAGTACTGGAGCTGAATCATTGCTTTGGATTCAGAATCTCCAGGTTTGAATTACCGATTCCCCAACCTCTCCAAACCTTCCAAATGTCCAGTCGCATGTCAGCTGTAAGTGCTTTTGGTTTATGAGGGAGCTGTGATTAATATGTGCAATGTGCAAAAAGTATTTTCCGCAAAAAAACCTCTATACGTAAGAATCCCCCGAACTCACAGCAGTGCTCTGAATATCATCTCTGTGATGACTTCTACGCCACCAGATTTTATGGCTCAGGAATACTGAGATCCTCAATAGCTCGACTTAGTCCTCACCCTCTTCCCCAAAACAAAGACACAGATAAAAGAGGACTTCATATGTGAACAAAGAGAAAGAGAGAGAGAGAGAAATTTTCTGGTGCTCTTGATAAATAAGTTGTCTGACAGGGAACAAGGAGAGTTGTAATGCGCATATGTACTATTGTGGGAAAACCTATTTGGGTCTATTACAATAAAGAAACAGATGAAGAACAGTCCATCTGTGCACAAATATGACCCCTGCAATGCTGCCAACATCAGAGTGATCTGCCAAATGATACCATCTGTACAAATGGAAATTCTTCTATGGGCAGATTGAGCTCACGTGCAGATTTAGTAAAACTCTTAAAGGAGTACTGTATCCAGAGGGACTGTCCACTTTGGAGGTGGAAGAAACTTGTTATCTGCTAATTCTTCTGCTGCTGCATGGCCCACTGAGGCTCTGAAAGACATGGTCCTTCACAGAGTAGGGGGGAAAGAGAGTGGGGTTGTGAACTTCTCCATCTCTTGGTATCCCTGAGCAAGATGCACTTGCCAGCCAGTGAGAACTAGCTCCTTCCCTTCCGCCACTCTAGGAGGATTCCTCCTTGCCACCTCAGTGAGGGAACCTGGAAGATCCTGATTCAGACCTGCACTATCACTGAATTGCAAGGGCCTTATGGGGCAATGATTTGGGATTCCTGATTTTGTGTGGAGAAGCTTGTCTCGCAGGGCTCCCGACCTGCAGAGGAGCCTGACCCCTCAGCACAGTGCCTCAAGGGATTTCTGACTGTGACCCCATTTCTGTGTGGCCTGTCATCCCAAAGAGTAACATACATGGTTGAATCCAGAGGGTTTTAACCTCTTCTTTGAGAACAACAACCCTAGAAGGAGGACTGTGGGGACATCTGTACCCTGGAGCACAGGGAGGTTGCCTAAATTCACCAACAATTTCACAGCTCACCTCATCTGAAGAAGGTTGCCAAAAAAGCCACCAGAATCACCTGGAAGGAGAGAGGCTGTCGGTCTACTCTGGAAGTAGATTGGGACCAATGGTTTGACAGACCCTGTGTTTGGAGTGATGTAAATATTCATATATAGGTGCAATCTTTGAAAAGAACTGTGAAAGGAAATGAAGACAGTGAGTCTTCAAGGCCCCCACAGGCCACAGAAGAGGTGCCATTAAGTTGAAAATGAGCCTGATTTAAAGCAAATAGTTAAAAGCAGTTGTAGAAGTTTTTACCTGCTGCTGCATCCCCTTGCCAATTTCTCTGAGTTTACAATCAGTTTTTAAAGCACTCATCTGTCCCCTGTTGCTTTGTAAAAGACCAGCACATAAAAGGAGATACTAAGTAATTGACTTCATAGGGAAAACAAATCTAACTATGCACAAAGCACTGCCAAGAGAGCATAGTCAAATTAAAAAAGACAAACACATTTCTTACCTTTAATCCTCTTTCTGTAAGGCATTTCAGGTGCTACTTATAACAACAAGCAGTAATAAAATCAGAAATAACTTATGTGGATGAAATCCCTGGAAAAATATGCAGAATGTGTACTTCGCTCATGATAGACCCATAATCACTTTCATTCAGTAATATTTCCATAGAAAAAGGTTGGATACTTTAGCAAGAAGGATGCTGTCTCTTTATGTATGTTTCTCTTGCACACCCTTCTAACATAAGGAAATACCTTCATTTTTCTTATCCAAAAGCAAAAACCTTGTAACCTTTATTTGCAGGTCCCATCTGAGACCAGGCCTCATATTCACAAGTATTGATTGACAAACCCAATTCCAAAACTGAGTTTAGCCTGCAATGATGAGCCCTGAAGTGATCAGCTCGAGGGGTCAAAGTCCTGGAACAGAAATGGTAACGCTGAGACAGGTACTTAGGGATCTCCCCCGGCATTGCAGAGGTATCCAGTACAACAAGACCGATGCGGGCAGGTACGTGTCTTAAACCCCGTGCTTTGCAAGGTGCCATGTGCCCTACGCACTGCAAACAAAAGACAAGCCCCTCTCTCCAAACTTGGAGCTTCAGTTTTTCCCTTACAAAACCAAAACAGCTTGGGTTTTTTGCCCCTTGGAGAGCACGGCTACTGTAGGACACAGCCTCACCTTTTACATAAATACATCGCCTTCCAAAAATGCAGAAGAGCCACTTTCACTGTATTTCTCAGCCTAAAGGGATTTACAGTTACATCTCTCCTAAAAGCACGTTAGCTATTATGGAAAGAAGGTACTCTCCCCTCCTGCAGAAAAAAAAGGAGATTGTAAAAGTGCCTTGAGAAGTAGTTACCAGGTAGATAGTGACAAGTAGATACCAGGTAGATAGGTTAACCATCAGAAACTGTTTCACATGAAACAGAAGCAGCCTGTGGAGCACAGACTGGAACTTCTCCCTCCCTTGCAAGCACCCCAATTACATGTTTATGACCTACATCACCTGCAATTAAAAAAAAACAAAAAACTGTCAGTTATTCTGTTTGATGAGAGAGGTCACCCTCCAAAATAATGGCCATGCTGAAATTACCCTGGTTTTCCTCTTTCAGGGAAAGAATGAAACTAGTCAAACATGCTTTTTTTTTTTTTTTTTTTTTAAAAAAAAAAGCTATATACTTGTGAGACGACTGATTGATACATGCTGTCAATGGACCAGTTTCCAAGGTGATGGTGACAGCTCTTCCAATAAGCCGCTTTAAAACTGGGTTTTGAGGGTGCAGGGAAATATGTATAAATATAGGTATAACAGAATGCCTTCTGTTCAAAATGATTTCTCTCCTTCCAAGAAATGTTTTAAATGTTGACAACCAAGCTGTATCAGAAAACTAATCAGCACATCGACACCTCAGAGTCAAAATGAAATGCAGACTCCACTTAACTTGAATGGCAGTTGCATAGTGACACTTGTCTTCTGTGAAAATTATTATGGAACAAAACCAAGACCTGGAACATTTGGGTTCTTTGTTTTGCCAGTCTTCCTGTGAGATACTAACGGAGATATGAGGGTTGGGTTTTTTAGTTGTTTTTTTTTGTTTTTTTTGTTTTTTTTTTATAGTTATGCATTAGCTTACGCCTCAGTTATGTGAGGAGTTCAGTTCAGAAAGTGAAAAAAATTTATTAGATTAATAGCATCAGCCTGCTGTCTACATTTTGCAATTGTACTAATCACGCTGGGACACATCTGTGTTTAGGTACTAAAGAAACAGGAACATAACACCGGAAGATCCAGTGCTTTCTTCAAGAGCAAGAGGTCCTCTGAAAAAAAAAAAAATCTTCAAGGAATATCTGTATATTTTCAACATGGATTTTTTTGGTTCCAGTTTGCTACATCATTTTGTGATAATGGAATTCAGACAACTGTGGTCAATCTGTCTTGGATAAAGTGTCTTAATTTTCCTCTTGAAGAACTTAACTTTTTTAAAATCAAAATTCATATATAATAATTCAATAATATATTACTGTAAGAATACTAGACATATGTAAAACACTTGGTAAAGTGTGATTTCAAACCTTTTTCTTATCCACATAGCATATCGTATTCCATCCATCTTCACTCTATGTTAAGTACTTATAAAAATGGAACCCAGTAGGAACACGTTGTTCTCACAAAAAAACACTGCACTAGAACAGAGCAAGGTGTATCAAAGAGAAAATAATAAAACTGAGACTATTATTAATGAAGGTTAATTACTTATCTAATTTTAGAATTTCCTGGTGATACAGCTTTTGATGCATTTCTTATGCAATGCATAAAACAAGTAAAAGTAGGAGACATTATTTGCCTTGTGCAAGCTGATAATTCAACTAAGAATCTTCTACATTTTTCCCAGCTGAAAAGTCTTTTCAGTTAAGGCTGCATAGGTTGTGTTATCAGCAAGATACTACCTTTCTCTAAGCAGTTTGCACGCTGGGGAATATTCCAAGGATAAGTCTTGTTCTTTTCTTGTCAAGATAGCTTATAAACTGTCAGGTGGTCATTTATTCCACCTAGCTGAAGGTCTGTCTTGAAGGATATTTGATTAGGTCCATCTGATCAAGATGGAGATCTAACATTACCAGGACGGTCATTTTTATTGCCAAGTTAAATGTTCAGAGGTACATGCATTTAACGTAGCTCTTTCTCCTATTTCAGACAGATTGTAGATAATGTTTCTTCCCTGGTAAGATATGGATCTCACTGCAAGTTCAAGATGGCACCAATCTTGTCTGACAGAGTTGTCTCTTTATGCCATCCTACAAGATTAATTTGTTCAGCTTCATAAACCAAAAACCCAGTTCTAAAATGTTGCTATTTAACTGAGTTTAAAATCATTACAGGTAAAGACATTTAAAAACCTGTGGCCTCAAAACATGAGGAAGAAGTGACTGTCAGCTGGCTTCACACCATAACCAGCAGTTATTCCCTTTGGATTTTGAGGAACCACATCATATACATTTCAGATTGTTTTATCTTTGTCTTTTATACATAAAAAAAAAGCTTGTGCAGGTATTATGAAAAGTGCTGTACTAGGGTAGCAAGCCCACAAAACTTAAAAGATTAATTGACCTACAGGAAAGAGATGGATGACCATTGATTACCATGCACACGTGTTCAAGATGATAGATGAGTGCTGTCAGACCATTGATCTTTGCAAATTAGCCTGACTTTGGTCAACTACCTCTTGTCTTTGGGACTTCTTCCATTAGTAGTCATCCTTAGGAAAAAAAAAAAAAAAATCCTACACAGCTCACTGTGTTCCAATCCATTACTTTGAGCATAGTCTCATTGATACAGCCATAGCTCATCCCCATCTTAGAGCCATTCTGCACAAAGATAAGAGATGGTTGCATTTTTCCCCATTCTGTGAAAATATCCACAAGATTTTTTTCATTTTTCTCCTAGGATCTGTTTCGAATCTCCTTCTGCCATAAGGTCATTTTTCTCACTGAAGTTTACATGTACATTTCAAGAACAGGTTAAAAATGTAAGAAACCATTCTACAAGATAGAAATGTTTATCAAAGCTTTCCTCTGGCTCTCATTCTGATCTTCACTTTACATTTACACTTGCACAGTTGTAGAGCAGTTTTAAATGATTACTTCTGTTATTCACCAACGGAAGCAAGATCCAGAGTAGCCTATTGAAAACAGATGCGAATTTTCTACTGACCTTTGATGTGCTGTAGAAGGTCAGAGCCAAGTAACCGAGTAATTCCTTTATAACACCTATTGGAAGACATTGAACAATCTAAATTCTACAACTGAAGGAGACAGAGATGAAAATGCTAAACCCTTTGAATAACTTTCCTATTCCTTATTCTCTTTTTCCGAGATCCACTCTGAAGATCAGGTGTAACAACTACATGCAGCATGAAATTAAAAATCTGATCTGTTCATGGATTCACATCATGGTTTAAAACTAAACAGAGGTATGAGGAAATGAATTGTGCCTATTTTGACACCAGCTGTGCACAGTCATTTTGGAACATGGCTATTGATCATGTTTAGGCTTGTCGTTATTCACAGTAAGATCCTCAGCTTCACGTTCCAGAGTTCACTGATGTTGTATAGCAGCTTGCCAGTAACAGATGACTTTCAAGCTTGATGTGAACTTCCAAGAAAGACTGTCTCTTAATGCTGTTATTTATGCTAAGGAAACTGAGCCTGGGCACACACTTGCCCCATATCCAGTGAGAATTATAGAAACTGCTGGCCAGGTGTCTAATGGGATGTATTCCTGACAACCAAGGAAATGCTTCAGCATGTGCATTGCCTGAGATTTTACTGCTGATAACGCAGAGGGCAAAGTCTTAACAGGTGAAAAAATGCTCATTAAACATGATAATTTCATCCAGGATTCTTTCCTTGCTCCTGAAGGAGGCCTGGTCTGACAGCAAGGGAAGGAATCAGTTTAGGAAAGGGTCTGAAACCAAGAGAAGTGAAGAGTGAACAAATTTTATATTGGGCTCCAGGTAAGTATCTAAATGCACTTGCCTTTGCAACAGGTAAGACAGTCTATACACAAACCTGTTAGTAAGCCCATTAGAGAATCTCATGACACAAGAAATATTGGTGAGTCTATCACATACTTCTGTGCAATCAAAAATTTGTTGCATTTTTGGTAGCTAGAAGACACACCCACACCCACACACACACCCCATTCCATACAATGGATTATTATCTAGGGCACCAAACTGCCATCTGACAGCTTAGGCACCCTAATCACAGCTTCACACTGCATTACTCTTAATGTTACATAAATCATAATCTCCACTGTAAAAACTACTCTTAATAAACAACTGTGCTTCACAGCTCCTACTAAGCAAGATCTAATATGCTTACACAGGGGAAAGAAAGCAAAAGTTACCAGTGTTAGACAGGGTCATTGCAGGTCAGGCTAAGATTAGAGAAATTCAGCCATTTAATCATGCTCAAGGTACAAGCAAGAGAGCAAAAATATCTGATATATCTCATGGGAAGTTGTGTGAATCATTAAAACCCATTCAGTCCCTCAACTGATTACAGAATAGAGGTGGCCAAAATCAGTTTTCATCCCATGGATAATTCAGATATTTCAGTGTTTGTTTGCATCTAGAATTAAAATGAAAAATCCATACTTTCAAATGATTCATGAAAGGGTTCCGTTTCATAGAAATGCCTCAGAAATGTCAAAAATAACTTTGACATTGCCAAGTGAGTCAAAATATTTTGTCATTTGCAAACTTTTCCCATTTCACTTAACAGTATAAGAACTTTTGGGAGGGATAGGGGTATGTTCAGCACAGATCTGGAGAACTTTGGGAACCACAGTCTGCATCCCCAGGTCCACACTCCCCTCAGTGGATCGGATCCCATCCTGACAGCAGGTATAATGATGCCCTGTGCCCATCTGACTTAAAGGATGCCCCTTAAGTTCAATCCAGTGAACAAACCTCATGTGTCATCTACTGATTCAGCTAGGGAAAATTTCCATTTTATGAAAACTGTGTCTGTCATAATAAAACAATGAAATCCTAAAGTTCCCAAAGAGTTTTAAAAACATTATCTTAGGTTCCCTTATTCTTGTTATAAGAACAACAGGGCTACAACAGGGCTCAGATTACAGGGTGCTTAAGCACCTTTTGCAATACAAGTGTAGAACAAGTTGCTGCAAGTACAACCCAGACCCTGTGATTTATCTCTTGTACTAAAATCAAACTAAAATGTTCCATTTCTTTTTTTCTTCTGTGTAGCTGCTCTCACTTCAGTCTGCTACCAGCTGCTTATTTTCTGTCAGATTGTCATATCCTTTTAGCAAGCATTTTACTCATTTTAAAAATGTTTCCACTTAATCACTTCACTTGACCAAGGTGACTTTTTCACAATATTAGTTCATTCTGACTATATATATGAAATTCTAATCAATGCAAGTTCAGAGCCTGTTTTTGACCCAAATCTCTTCTGTTTTCTCTGATCCCTTGCTGAAAGAACAATTTAACTTCCTTTGGATATCTTTCATATATAACGTATAGAGGCTATTGTACTAATGTTTGTCTGTGTTTTCCACACCAGTCTGTCTAGTTTTCAAGAGAGCACTGCAGTATTAAATAAGAGACTTCTCATGCTTTTGGGTTTTGGTTGGCTTTGTTTGTTTGTTTTGGTTTTGGGGGTTTTTTTGAGCAACATCTCTGAACTTGGGATATCCACATTTAGGATCAGAGGATAACTCAGGTTGGAAGGCATCTCAGGAGGACAACGAGCTCCACACCCTCCTCAAAGACTGCACAGTATCTCCATGACCCTGCTTGGCTGCCCTCATGGGGAAAAAGCTTTGCTTATAGCCAATCTGAACCTCTCTCATTTCAATTTATTCCCATTGTCTCTTGTATTCTTGAGCTCTCATTGACATTTGTGAATTTTAGAAAAGTTCTCTTATTCCCTTTTCTTTAACCGTTGTGGCAGGCTGGCAGTCATTCTATATATATACTGCACAAACTCTGTGCATGCTCAGGCTACCTCTGTCTGCTCAGAGCTGATGCTCAGGTGTCTCCAGTTGCCACTGTGAGCAGTAGCAAAGACAACCGCTCATTTTAGGTGCTGGAGATGTATTTAGCCTAGCAGTCCAGCCCAGAAAGAAGTGACAAAATCCTGATGTATTTCCCCACAGGAACTCTGAGGCCTGAAGCCTTGTGTTACTTCAAAAATTTTTCTTTTTAGTTATAGTTTATTGCTGCAATCCATGTAAAATGCCAATTTTTAGTCTTTTTAAGACAATAATCTCATTGAGGTGAAAGTTTCACTGTTTCTGAAGAAACTGCAAGGAGTGTCCATTATGAAAAAAGGAAAAATTTCAAGTTTTATCCCATAAACTGGAAGTAATATAGTTAGTACCTTTGGATCATCCTGCATATTTATATACCTCTCCTTCCATACTAAATTCACCTCCCAGTTCTGCTTTGAAGGAGTCTGGTACAATACCAGAAGGTTCCATCATGCCAAGCTGCTCCACATGTCCTTCCTCCAAGAGCACCAATGCTTCCCTTCAAAACACAGTGGAGGAATCTGCTCTTCTGCATGTCAGGAATTCTCTCACAACCACTGAAAACATGCCTGGTTAACATTCAGAATATAAAGGTAAGAAGTGATATTTAACACCATTGTTTTCGTAGTGGTATATCTCTCATTGTTCTCCCCCAAACTTTCTCTAAGTCCAGTACAGCCCCCTATGCTTTTGTCATGTCCAAATAAAGTACTGATGCTTGTTCTAAGTCTTGTTTGTAAGTCAGGGTAGATTACTCAGAGTACCTCCTCTCAACCTGTCAGCCTAAGAATCTGTGATACATGTGGGAGAAAACCCTATTGAAATATATCTATGTTTACTAGTTCAAACTTCAGAAGAAATCCTTAATCTTGTTCAGAGAGGAAGCCTATTGCAATTGTGCTTCCACAGCACAGTCACCGTGCTTCCCCAAACTCCTCTTATGAATGACACAATCTATGGTTACCTTGAAACCCATTCAAAACTCTGACAGATAAAAATCAAATGCAAGGCATATTATGTCTTTAATTTATATGCATAATTTCTTTGAGCCAATCACATTTTACACAACAATTAAACCAGACAGCCATCCAGTTACATGTCCCTTTTAGTTAAAACATGTGAACAGTTCTTAAATTGTCTTCATTAATCATTAAAACAGCTTAAGTGCCTTGCACATGTGTGACATCCTCACAGTATTTCCATAGCACAACATATACCCATTCCCTTCTGAGCTGTCAGCTTTAGGTACCTGAGTTTGAAGTTACAGGCATGAAATATTCGCTTAGCTCTCTGCTTTGACTTTATCCTCACTCAAGTCATGCAGCTATTTTATTCGTGCTCCCCTTTCCGCTAGGAAGTAGATTTTCATTGTCTGAATTTTTTCCACATTTTCAAGCTGTTCAATGGAATAACTGGTATTTTCTGCACCTGTTTCCTCAGCTATATTTTCCCCAGTGTATCATTATTAAAACTTTGTGCAAAAACAATTTTCAGAATGTATCCTAAATTTGTGAATAGTTTTGATCACATACAGTTACTTTTCAGACAACTGTTTTTTATGTGAAATGTTACCATTCCTCTAATTCAACCACCACCACCACCTCCAGTTTTAATATACCTGACTTCTGTGATGTTTTGTGCCAAACTATTTCTAGAAAGTAATTTTAAGGAGTAACTGTCCCAGATGTCAGCATGAAAGCAGTTCTTGAAGCCTTAAAAAGTGCTTTGACATCTCCAGATGAAAGACCTAGGTAACACCTAAGGGAATTCTCTGTATTTCTGGCAACATATCTAATTTGCTGGAGGATTTGACTTCTGCATCCTCTAAGTTTCATCAGAATGTGCAAGCATTTCCTTTTATTCTTCTCTGTAAATTCATAAAGATGAAAAAGTCTGGGAACTCCCTTACTTATGGCCAATTACTATGCTCACTCTTCTGAATTTTTAAAGGATATCATTCATTGTTTTGCAGTTCCTTGTCCTTTCTGATTTTTATTTAAGGAATGTATTTGAAGCACATAAGACAGGAATAATTACTGTTGAAAACAAGGTACGTTGACTGGAGAAACATCTTTCTTACAGGCACATTTGTCTCATATTATGTTATCTAAGGAGCACAAAAACTCATTCTGCTTGCTGCTCACAGCCTTCCTCACTTGGTTTCCATAGCTGTCCCCATTTACCCTTCAGTCCAGGTTCCTTGCCACTATTTACCTCCTCTTTCTTTATCCCTCTTCCTTTCACACTTTTTTAACCCATGTAGGCATATGTGGAAAATTTTCTATTAACATTATTTCCAGAGAAGAAAAAAGAAAAGGGGGGGGGGGGCATTTTAATCCTTTTTGTTTAATACAGGAGCATTTTACAGAATATTTTCCAACCAAAAAGAAAAAAAATGAAATGAAAGAAAACTCTTTCAGATCTCCCCAGGGTTCCTCAGTCTGGTTAATTCCACTGCTGTGAACTTTTGTAGCTTATGAGACTGTGGTCCATCCTGGGAGACACAGCTTTATTAAAGACCCTGTCAAAGAGCAGGAGCGTGAAGCATTGCAACAACAGTTCCTTGGCCCTTGGCCACATCTCGGAGTATGTTTATCATCCCAGCCCTGCATAAGATCTCTGGGTACCACTGAAGTCAAAACATTTTTAAATGAGAATGAGCACGTCCAGGTTGTAGCAACCATATACTATCCTGAGAATTTGATGGGGTTAAAATGGTAAATTCTGATTCCTTTGAGATAACCAATATGGTAGGAAGTGAGTTTCCCACAGTGCTGGGTACATGTTGTAGTGGAGAAAAAGAAAATTATTTTTCTGATGTTATTGTTATGACCATAATCCAAAGGAAAGCTTTTCTTTTTCTTAGCCAAGCTAGTCACAGGTGGCTTGATGGCCTGTTTGATATGTGTTGATAGTTATTCATTTCACTAGAAATGAGCCTGCTAGGGTGTTTCATGTAGGTATGTAGTTATTAAGTTGGTAAAATGAGATGCCATCTGAAATGTATTTTTGTATGACCCCATTTAGTCAGTTTTACTGAAAACAAACATCATCACAATTACAAGATCAGCACACTTTTAAATATATCTCTACACATCCAAAGAAATAACAACCTAATGCATCTGTACTGGGGATCAGCCAGGTCCACAGAAGTACAGGTTTCCATCACAGCAGGTTGCTCCTCCCGGCAGCCCTGGGAAGCATGGCGTTTAGGGGATTTAAGCACACAACTTCCTCTTACCTTACAGTCTGTGGACTGCCAGCATAGCATTTAGTTTCCTGTTTTGAGACAAACAGACCATAGAAATGAGAGCACTGAAGGGGCACATCTGTGGGTGCTTTATAGAAAAAGTTCTTCAGAAGTTTTCAAGTAGCTCATGTGTCCCATCTTCTTTAGTGTGATCCAAAAGCAAAGTCTGCTTTTGCATGCACTGCCTCTGAAGAGGGTATGTCCTGATTTGCATGCATTAACTAAAATGTTTGCATGTTCAAACTTTGAGGAAGTTTGAACTTCCTCAAATAAAGGAATAAATTCCTCTTTATTTAGCCTGGAAAACAGACACCACTCCACTTCTGCAGGAAAAACCGCTGAAATGAGGGGCCTGTTACCCACCAGAAATAACTAACACTGTACAATATCTTTCAGCACCTGACTGCAAAACAGGTTCATGCCACAAGGTCCTGTGAGCATGAACAACCCTTTCGTAGTCTGACAGGCAAGGGCGCCCAGAAGCCCACAGCAGCTGACTCTCCTCCTTTACACACGCAGGGTCTTAGGAAGGCTAATGAGCCCCTGCCTCTTCCAGGCACTGCCCATTAAGGCAGCTAATGGCTAAAGATGCCCTGTTGCAGCTTAACTCCTCTCCTCCCGGGTCCCGATCCCCCAGGGAAAGGGGTGCCCCACAGGGAGCTTCTCACATCATGCAATTCCCATCTGGGGTTTGCAGCGGGGTGAATTCAGGCTCCATCGTGTCTGAGGAGAACCTGTACTGCTTCAAATTTATTATCAGGTACCCCAAAACACAAGCCTGCCTGGCGAGATCCTGTATACAGAGTCTAAGCTCAAATTAAACTCATGCCAGTGTGACTAGAATGGAGAAAATAGAATTGTTATTAAAGGAAATGCATTCAAACCCCAGCAACATATAACCCTTGCCTGAAATGTATGTACTCCTGTCATTGCCCCAGTCTTAGTAGCAATGAATCTCTTTCACACACACCTTAAACTGTTGTAAGCTTTTGTAACACCTTATAAAGACAAGTTCCCAAATCTCAGAGGACTGCATAAAAATCTCTTTGCTTCATGCTTTAATTTCAGGCATGTGCTTGATAAACTGTTGATTAATTAGTTTCTTGATCACCTCCAGAACTGTATTTGTTTACATCACCACAGTTCAGTATAAAAAAAGATATTATTCTGATTCTCCAAATGTGTTGCAACAGAGTCACTACTTCAGGTTTTGGTGGGTTTGTTTTTTTCTTTTTT
>VXBL01004481.1:840832-901631 GCA_013400195.1 Aramus guarauna
TTTTTTTTTTTTTTTTTTTTTCTCCTCACAGCTCATTCTGCTACCCCAAACAAGATGTAGCCAGAAGGATGAGAACTGCAGACAGAAGACTGCAAGCCCTGGGGTGTGTAAGGGGTCTCCCCAGGGTACTGGCAGACCAGATGAATTCCACAACTGATCCGTAGGTTTTAGACAGACCCCAAATTAGAGTTGTTCTTCACAGACAAGCGAAAAAACTACGAGTGGCCATGAACTCCAAATCCCTGTCTCTGATCATCCGTTTCCCTGAGTTATAAGCCAAGGACCGGCCAGCCTTCCCCTTGGAGCACGATCTCATGCCCTGGATCAGCAGCCAGCCTGGGAAAACATTATTCAATCCCTTCCACCTCCTCCAAATGCTCTTGATAGCAGACCTGGGGCAAGAAGTCCTGTCTTTTGTTTTTCGATGAAAGCAGACACAGGGGGCACCCGTACAGCTAAGATCCTCATAAATTCAGACACCTCTTGGTCCAGAAAATTAAATATGAATTTCCTTCCTGTGAGTGAACCCTGGCAAAAATAACAATACCCAGGACAAACAAAACAGATTACAGCACCTTTAATTATGTTTTGCTTGCCCTTCATAATCACCAGGCAAAGCAGAGCTCTTCATATGCATGATTAATGTGATAATTTACCTACTGATTTATAGCTAAGGCACAACAAATAAAGTGGAGGTTTTGTTTGTTGGTAAGTAGACGTGCATCTGCCTACCAACAAACAGCACACCCTGATCTACAGGGAGACGGCCTGATATGGACATTGCTCTGACCTGATCTTTTAAAATATTTATGCATGTACTGTAGTCCCTTATGAACCTCCGCAATAGTTAATTGGAGGCACTTAGTCCTTCTGCTGGCCTCTCACTGTGATAAATATTTAATCACAGAGGGAAGTGTGCCTTTGCAAGAAGAGACATCAGTCGCTGACTCTTGAAAACAGCACAAAGGGCACTATTACCTAGAAGAAGCATTTTACTCTGTAGTCCAGAAGTCAAGAAAGGTCCATCTAATTATTTCTGCAGTGAAACAGCAGTCTCTCTCTGTGAATTTGACATTTATCCCCTCTTTTCTGCATAAAAATAAATTGAATACAGAGCTATAGCCTATAGGGTAGTTTGTTACTAGATTTTGTAGCAGGATGTATGACGCTTGACTAAATGGCCAGCAATATTTAATTTGGTTTCTAAGACTGAGGTGCAGGCAGGCACTGCACGCTCAGCAAGAGTCAGTGACAGTGCAGATTCTGGGACTACCCAAAAAATCTCCTGCCAGGCCATGCTGATACTGCCATCTAAAGCTGCCTGTGATGGGACAGAGCTTTTAGCCATCACTGAGCAAGTATGCGAGCGTGTTTGAAATAATTCAGAGTAAGGCTTGAGTGACTCAAACAGGCAATGAAGAATTAATGGCAACAAGACCTCTACTTCGATGAGTCTGGCAAATTTGCAGTAATCCTTGCAAGATTGTTAGCAGCATGAGGGATAGATAAGTGCAGCTTGGGATATGAAGGATAGATAAGTACAACTTGGTATGCACAGCAAACAAAGTGATGATTTGAGCAGGCATAAGGAGGCATAACTCACAGAACAAATGCATACTGAGAAATGTATCAGGAAAGTAAAGTATCAGGATAAGGAAAAGGCAGCAGAATGTGATTATTTTGGACTTTGTGCAAGTTTAGTGGGGTATAATTTACTCATTCTGCTTTGAGTCTCTTCTGATAGAAATCTGGTTTGCTACCCTAATTTAACTATTGAATGACTGACAGGCAAACATTGTATGTAATATAAAAATAAAATTAAAAATACTTTTGTTTGAGTCTTAGTACTTTGTTTTTTTCATAACTGGAATGCATACCTAGAATACAAAGTTGGATAGGACAATAAAAGGATACTACTATTACCTCTCTGTTTCTTTTGATACTGAATTATATTGCAATTCTCTCAGTTAGAAACTACCTTAAAATATATTTCTCTAGTTTAAATTTTCAGACTGTGGATTCCATTAGAGTTGATGACATAAGTTTTTCTTAATTATACTGGAATAAATCAAAAGTAATAATGCAGCAATCTGTGGAATTGCTCTGGGTATACAACAACTTAATTGGAAACAGAATTTGAATCACTAATTTAATGTTCTTTTTTTTACTGCTTTGTATGTGTGTATGTGTTGCACTACATTAATTTTATATGAGGAATATTCTAGGAATACAAACTCACCTATAACTATTGCTTTTCCTTTTTTGCCTGACAGACATCTGTATTTGTTGCAATATAGATCAGTTAGGTAAGAAATAATTTCTGGGAAAGTTACACTAGGGATAAGTAATTTTAGGATGATATTACAACAAAAGTGATGTGAAAGCTTCTGATCTACCTAAGGGCACCTTTACTTTTTTTTTTTTCAATTTCAGCGCATGAAATAAATCTAGATCCTAAAAGCCAAAACTGAGGAGTAGACAGCATATAAGGACCCTAAAAAAGCATTGATGGGGACAGCAGCAGACATCAAATAGTCAATGTGGAGGCTTTTTTCACTATAATGGGTTTCCTAGAAAATGTCCAGGAGCTGAACTTCAGGCAAATCTATGCCCACAGGTCATTCTTCCTCAAGCAGTAAAACTGCCAATGCCACACACAAGTTTCTTCCTTCAATTTAAATCTGTGTTTTACAGTAGATTTTTAATGAAAACATAATAATAATAATAATAATAATAATAATAATAATAATAATAATAATAATAATTTTAAAAAAGCAGCTCCATAGGGAGGAAATTGATGAAGATGGGATAGGCCACACACAGGCACATACAATTTCCATTTTCAGATACTGGTAAGATGCAGTTTGTGGTCTTCTGTGACAGAAGTTTTGCTTAATTTGTTATATGCTTAAAGCATTGGACCAAATGGACTGGGGAGATTGTTATCACACATCTGGCCAGGAGTCGAGATTGTAATCTGGGCATGCGTAGTATTTTGATGTTTCAGGTTTGCCACTTCCATTACTGACTAGCAAAATGTATTAAATCCAACAGATTCAGATCAACAGCTGGGTGGCCACATATACAGCTTCCTTCCTTAGTTCCCAAGCAGAATTTCATTTCTGCTCTCAGTGGCTGTCATCCAGGAAATGAGAAACTGCAAACAAAAATTTTGCCATGAGAAAATTTTTTACAAAATTGTATTTTTCCCTGGGAAAAAACCTATCAATGGAAAATTTCCAGCTCGACAGCTCAAGACATTCATATGAATGTATCTTTCAGGATTGCCCAAGAAGCCTTCTTCACTGGTATTTTTCTACCGGTTCTCTCCAGCTGCCAATACAGAGCTTGGCAAGGTAAGATTCTCATAAGGTGGTACAAGGCTCAGCCAGACCGATTAGGTTGAACATGAGGCCTAAGGCCTGGGATATATTAACAATGTTTATTCTCATGACATTCTATGAGTCAAGACAACAGCAAAAACCGAGGCACCTTTGGATGTTTTTTTTTACCGATGCAACAAATGCATATAGATAAACATTTTAAAGTGATTTCCAGGCCCGTAGACAAAAATTTCCAACCTGCACACCTGAAGAAACTGCAACATGCTAGAACAAGACCCATGACCCATAGACCTACACTCTAGGTTTCATATCTCATTAGAACAGGAAATTAATGAATCCTGAGATTCTCCAAGGCTGATGTTGTGGGCCCAGAGCCCACGGAGGAGCACGGGACAGGCACACACTCCTGACACGTGACCTCAGATTCCTCCAGAAAGAAACTTTCTTAGGACACAATTACTGCTTCTCTTGCAAAAGGCTGTGTAGGTATGATGAAGAGACAGCCCCAAGAGCCTGGATGTGGACACCAGACACCTCATAGAATGTATGCACTTCCAGATACATGTCCAGCCTGCCATGGAAGAGGATGTTGGTTGTGTTAGAGGGGCTTCGCTTTAGGAAGACTGGATTCTCTATGCACAGCAGTAGGATAGTTACTCGTAGTCTGACATTTCACCCTGGTACATAGCCACATAGACATAAAAAGACATCGCCACAGTAGAACCATCTTACTTGCATATGACCAATGCAAGGCAAAATGGTAGCAGAGGTTTCTGTTTGTGTGTCTTCACATACAGACACCAAAGTGTTGACCAGCTTAGAAGCACAGAATTATAGAATGGTTTGGGTTGGAAGGGACTTTAAAGAACATCTAGTTCCTACCCCCCCACCTCTCAAGCCTGTCAAGGTCCCTCTGGATGGCATCCCTTCCCTCCAGTGTGTTGGCCACACCACACAGCTTGGTGTCTGCCAAACCTGCTGAGGGTGCACTCAATCCTGCTGTCCATGTCACTGACAAAGATGTTAAACAGCTCCGGTCCCAATACTGACCCCTGAGGAACACCACTCATCACTGATTTTCATTTGGACATCAAGCCATTGACTGTAACTCTTTGAGTGAGACCATCCAGCCGATTCCTTACTCACCAAGAGGTCCATCTGTCAAATCCATGTGTCTCCAATTTAGAGACAAGGATGTCGTGCAGGACAGTGTCAAACCTTGTAGGAGGAAGATAACACTTGGGAATTTGCCTCATAATGACCTTTCAGTGACAGATCTGGCCAAGGAATCTCAAGCTGGTGCAAGAGTGCCTTTGTCCACTATCTCAGCAAGAAAGCAAATAGAAGCATAGTGCCAGGGGAGGGTCAAGAACACAAAGCAACCTCTGAGCTCACTCTATCCCTAGGTGGTGGTTGGAGCCACTAATGACACATCCCATCAAAGCCCACACACAGATTTCTTCCCAGTTGTTTCAAGCTTATCTGCAGCATCCAGCAGTTCTCATACAGGTCACTCCCAAAGGCTTACACACAATCATCTCAAGTTTGAAAATCCCCTCTGATCTATCATCCTCAACAATAAAAAACACATTAAAAAGTGAGATTAAAAGCCGTAATAAATCTATAATTGTAAGGTAAAAAGCCAAGAAGTTGTTAAAATGGAAAATACTTTTTTTTCTTTTTTTAACATGACAACATAATAGCAATGGACCAGCAGTTTTACTTTGAAGGGCTGTCCCAGCTCAGAAGAAGAAAGTAAATCTTTGTGAACATTTTAATATTAATGAAACAATTCAGAAGCACTCTAAAAGAAAGTATTTTTTTTCTCACATAATTGCTGTGTGCACTTTACCCAAACTGTAACATCTCACATTTGGAAAGTATTGGCCAAGACAAAAAAACAAATGACAAAAAATTGGTGGTTTTCTGGCACTTGTGACTACATATGCCTATTCAGGGTAGAAGAAAAGAGATTTTTTCAGATGTTTCAGAAATGCATATGGGGAAAGAAAAGGAGGCAGCCTTCCTGCAGGTATGTGGAAGTTTTGAAGTCCTTGGCTGAGATGTGAGGAAAGAGCTTTTTTGATGATTTCTCAGAGGAACAAAGCACTGAGTCATTCATTTTAGCTCAGTCATTAAGAAATGACTAGATAATAACAAGGTTCCATCTCTTCGACAATGAATCCAGTCTCAGGCAGGCTATTAATTGAAAATGTGCTAAGTATTACTCTCTGTTACCAATGTATTGTTTTAATGCAGCATTATATTAGAATTACTCCAAAATAGTAACATATGTGTTACTTCAATACAGTAATGTATATAAAATAGAAAATAATTCAAATTAATCCTTTTTTAGTATGTTCCTAGTAGGAAGCCTTACTGTCACAGGTGGATCAGATTTATAACCGTTCAAATTGCAGGGAAAAGGAATGTAGAGAAATTCAAAAGAAGTAAAATGAAGGTGGCTTCTGGTAGGAGATGAATCTTTAGAACTTCAGTTTTGTAGGTAGCTATCAAATACTATTTTACAGCAATGAAAGCAATTTGTGGACTAATCCTTACTAGCTGTTGTGTAGTCCCCAGAGCATATCCTCACAGCCTAAAAAGGACGTGTTTGCAGCTGAGATCTTCAGCTACAAGAAGTAGGAGGGGAGAGGAGAAAGAGTATGACAGATGTTAATGACTCGTCTGCACAACCGTGAAACAAGAAGTCAGAGTAGAAGACAGCAAAAGGGAGAAGAAATGAGAGAGAACTGTGAAAATAAGAGAAAAGCAGAAAGAAATGCCATCCAAAGACTACTCGAGAGGGAGATTGCAAAAAAACCCCTTTCACAATGAAGATGATATACCTTAATTGCAGCCAAATCATTCACTAAAATAAAGCAGAGGTTGATATCTACCCAGGAGAGATTGATGTGGCAAGCTGAACAAAGCTTCAGCAGAAGGATGGCTGCCCACAGGCGGACGTGCAACACACACAGTCACTGCAAAGTCACAACTGAGCCCCGCGTCCCAACGGGCATTGTGCTAACGTCATGCAGCACAGCAGTGGTAGCTTCCCTTTAGCAGTTCTCCTCCATTGAAGAGAGAGAGGTCATTAAATCTTAGAGGAATTATTATTATTGTTTTAATTATTATTGGAAAGTAAGAACAGAATCAGCAAGTTCAATTCCTTCCCCAGATCTGAGTCAAAACTGTTGCCTACTTGCCTACCTGTCGACAAGCAGATATATTTAAATAAAAACAGGCATTAGTGTGGCTCTGTTGAGTCCTTTCCAAAGGCAATGAAGTTTATTGGACTTAGATGATCCTAGGGAGCACAGACAGGGAAAGAAACCCAGTTCGTAATTAGGCCAAAAGGAGTTTGGTTGGTTGTTTTTAATTCTTGACTATATTTGATTCAATATCCTCGTTGATAGAATGCTGCCAAGCTTTGCAGATCCAAAATGGGACTTGCTTTTTTTGATTAAAAGTCCAGTAGTACCTTGTACACGGTACTGTTAATTTTAGGGATAATTTGTAAATACTCTCAGTTCCTTATTATCACTTGTTTCTGCTCCTAATAGAAAGCCCACAGCCAAGTAAATCAAAGTATCCAGATGGAGGAGAAAAACAATTCACTCAAGAAAACGATTTCAGTTTCAGTTTTCCCAAGAAGCTTTTATAAACATTAAGGAACAGAATGTTTATGAAAAATGTCTCGTCAGTGTCCTTTTAAATGCGCCACGCATATGGAGCATATACAAAAATATTAGAAAGGAAATTATGTTCCTGTAGATCCTCCATGTCATGTGGGCATTTGGAAGCCACCCATGCCCCAGCTTCAGAGTACTCGGCAATACCTACAAGCCCAGAAAAGATACATTAAAAGAAAGGTTTCTATCTGCCATGTGTGGGAGAGAAGCACATTGAGTTGAATATGTTTGGTTTGGGAAATCTGGTTTTGCCTGTTAAGTGGAGCTCTCCTTACACGTTAATAGAAAGATGAACCTAATGTTCATCGCCTCATGTGGTTTTGTGTGTCCCAGGAATACTACTACTACAGTCTACAACTACAAGGCTCCATCTGGCTGCTCAATTAGAGCCCATCGTGACAACTGATTGTTATGCAAAAGCAATTGATTAGATTTTTATGTCCCTCAACAAACTGACTCAATTACAATGAGTATAATTTTTCTTTTCATTTTTTTTTCCTTTTTGCTTTATAGCTTATAGTTTATTTTATTGTTTTCCAGTTCTGGCACTGAGTTCTGTGGACTATCAAACACCCTTGCCAAGAGGAAGCTATACCGTTCTGGGAGCTTGATGTGCTGTGAAGGGCTTCTGGGTGGCTTGGCAGCAACTTTGCCAAAGCACAGCCAATTATGCTGCGTTCAGGCAGAATTTTTGAGTAGTCTTGTTAACCCCCTCTCCAAAACAATTGGGAGATAAATATTAAAAATTAATTTGAGTTACTAACTCTTCATCTGTTCACAACTTGTAAGTTAGTCTGCTCTCCCGCTTTTAAAGTTCTCCTTTTGAGATGAGGTGAGCCTAACCCTCAGCAGTACTGGTCTTCCCCATATTGCACAGACTAGGAACAAGGTCCAGGGGAGGGAGGATAGTAGGAGCTCTGAACTTTGCAGACCTGCCACACTCAAGATCCAGGTTGGTCCTCATGTCTTCTGGAAGAATTGCTTTCTAGTGTAGTTCTTCACATTTCTATTGATGCCCTGAGAGAAGAATTAGGGCCTCAGAGGTGGATTTTTCCCAGCATTATACAGATTACCAGTGAGCCGAAGGGCAAATAAAGCTCCTTCTTTCCTGTGTATCCTGTATTTGGGGGTGACATCCTTGTGTTTAAAGAGATTGAAGACTGCTATACTTATTTTCCCAATGTCCAGGGTGTGTGTATAGACAAAAACATCATCAAGAGTGCACTTTACCTGCTCAGGCCATTAAAACTCATCCTAAGTATGGGACAAAGAATCACTCAACAGGAAGAAAAGACTCTATTTTCTTATGACTGCTAGAGACATTGCATTTTTCTTAAAACTGGAAACTTGGTTCAGATCCAAAAGTCATCTTATCCTATGTAATTCAAATCCATTAACACTAAGTAGCAGCAAAGTATAGTGGGGTTCTGTCCTCCTTCATGTACTGTCCCCATCCTTGCAAATGTAAGTCTTCCCTAATTTAAAAGGGTTTATGAGTATAATTTCATTATGCAGAAATACGGTAACATCATTCGTCCCCACATTAGAAAGCAAATACCTCCTTTTCTTGTAGGCGAAGGATGCTATTTGAGGAATTGTTAGGAAAAAGCATTTTGGCCACAGTCTTACGTGTATGAAGTACACAAGGCCAATAGCCAGAAGAATACCTTTCAGCATACTGTACTATTAATGTAACCTTCTGCTGCTTCTGCTATTACAGCTCCGGACGAGTCAAGGCCCCTATACATCAGCCATTGCCACAGGGGAAAAGCAGGAAGATAGTTGCTTCTCCCCCACTCTGCAATTCAGTCGCATTGCTCTGTAGGCTGATTTTGAATTTCTCTTCTAGGATTTCCTAACTGTGGCTTCACTAATTGCTCTTTGCAATTAAAAAAAAAAAAAAAAAAAAAAAAAAAAANAAAAAAAAAAAAAAAAAGCAGAGGCAGGATATTCCTCCTTGCTTCAAGGTTGCCTTTGACCATCGCCATTACTGTGCAGAGGTGTCTGGAATGAGCCTTGCCACCACCACGAGCAGCACACGCAAAGCCCAAAGGACGCCTGCCTCCTTGGCCTCCTCACTCAGCTCTCCTCAAGTCCTGCAGCTCTGTGATTAAACATGACACAATTTCAGGTCAGCATAGGGCTTGCGTTGTTAACTGGTACTGAAGATCACTGGCTTATTCAAACCCCCAATTCATGGATTCATAAGAAAGAGTAATTAATACACCTAACAGTTCACCAAAACATCTGGGAAGAGGGAAGAAATTGAAGTATTTTTATATTCAACAATAAAGTATTTTTCTCAATTAGCATTTTAATATGAAAATGAAGCATTATAATATGAATTTCTTCAAAACAAATTAATTCAAATAGCTTTTCTAGGGGGTTGTGGGGTGGTTTTTTCTTTCAAGGAAAGGGAGAGGCAGAGGACCTGAGGGCAGAGTTAATTTTGCAGGAGACTAAACCCCACTCAACACTTAGCCCTTCACCTGTGAACGAGCATTGCATAACTTGGACATCGCAGAGGGAATCATGGTGTCTGGAAGATTTATACAGACGAACTGACCATAACCCTAGTTAAAAGGGTTTCTTAAAAATCCAGGTCTCTAAAGAGCTTAACTCTCAGTTGTGCTACGAAAGCACAGCGTTCTTAGAACAGAGCGGAATAACTACTGTTTCATGTCTGCCTTGGGCAGTAGCACAAAGATGCTAAGTACCAGTATGTTCTGATTATTATAAAGCATGGTTTCTTCTTGCTGTTGTAGGTGAGGCTGATATATTAATCCCCAAAGTCTATTCTACCCAGCCAGCGTTATTAGACTTGTTCCACTGGGAGGGAGTCCCAAAGGTTTTGGTGTAACACAGAGTTATTCAAGCTGCACCCCTTTTTTTGCAAGTGACACGTTCATTCTGAGTCACACCAGCAGGCCTCATTAGCAACATCAGTCTCACCGGCTTTTATTCCCATAGCCCCACAACAGCTCCCAGCTATGGAGCCATGAGCTGGCTTCCCTTCTTCTGAGGTCCCCAGAGCTTTAAAGCGGATCTGTGCAAACCTACTCAGGGCAAAAAAAGCAGCAGCCACTGAAAATTTAATTTGAGCATTTAAAACATGTACCATAAAGAACTCGGACTTGGGAACAAAATAGATTTCTCCTGAAGAAACAGAAAATACTGAAAAAAACATTCCGACATTACTAAAATCAAGCATCCTTTAGTATGTAACAGCTAAGCTCCAAGCTGAAGGTCATGTGGCTGCTGTCTGCAGCCTCAGGATTTATTAATGAATGAAGATATGCATTTTTTCCCAGTAGCTATGGGTGAAAAGAAGTCAATATGCTCTTCCTCATGCACAAGTCTGCGCACTGTGGAGCACAGACAAGGAGGAGTCCTTGCTCCAGCAAAGTCCTTGTCTTCCACCTTTCCAGGGGAGATTTCACTAGAGGTGTCTAACTACTCTGTGCCAATGAATAAATAGCCCAGCAATGAAATGGACTCATGCCTTACACACTTAGGAAAGCTGACACAGGGTTATTGCTGTTTGGAAGTGCAAATACACACTATAATATACACCATCTTAAAGTTCTCAGCAACAATGTTCTTCAGCTTTAATTATACTGTCAAAGTACCAATTTCACCAAAGGCTATAGGGGTAACAGTACCAACATCGCAACCTTTCACAAATAGTAACACCCTTCAAACCGGAGTGTTTTGCTGTGGTACACAGTTGAAATTTAATTTCTCCACCATATGAAAAATTGAAATACTTAAGTAATAACATTCAGCGACATCATCTGCCATCTGATAGTGCACAGAAACTGGGCAATTATGTTTCGCCTCGGGTGGCTAATAGGCCCATTTCAAATTTCAGGCATTATCAGATAATAACATTGCCTGCATCTGAGTATGTTATTATAATTATTAACCGTAAAGAAATTGGGGGTGGGGGTGGGGGGGGAAGAAGGATTGTTTTTAATTATTTAATTTTGAAGTGCAATAAGATAAGTTCATTGTTCCCCATGAGCTAACGTTCAGAGACTGAGTGCTGGCATCACTGCAAATTTAACTCAGTTCAAACTGACTTGTTTTCAGATTCATAAACCCGTATCAATGCTGTTTGGAATAAGTAGGTCTTAGAGCAGTGAGACTTGCCTAGAAACATTACATGGGAATAAAAATGATAATGGCAACACAAACTCTGAGAAATCTTCCACTAGAAGCTAGTTTATTTCTGATATCATACTTAAAAACTGTGGTCAGTGTTTTAGATCCATTACTATATTTTAATTATTTAGCGTTCAAACTCTTCTTAGGATGTGAATATTCAGATTTGGGATGAAACAGAACTGAGAAAAAATATCCTTCATACATTTATAAATGTCAAAATTTAGGGCCACAAATGTGTACAAGCT
This sequence comes from Aramus guarauna, assembly GCA_013400195.1. Lineage (NCBI taxonomy): Eukaryota > Metazoa > Chordata > Aves > Gruiformes > Aramidae > Aramus > Aramus guarauna. The sequence goes on from VXBL01004481.1 coordinate 852,284, forward strand.
TGAAAAGTGGAGAAATGGCTTTTGGGAACAGGGCCCCTTAGTCATAGTGGCACTGGAGACCAGCAGCTTGCTTTTGTGGCCGGGGTGAAAATTTATGAAGGAAATGTATAGCTATTTGGACCAATTTCACATCCTCAGTTTCTGTACCCATGGCAAAAATTACATAGCACCAAGGTGAAATACAGCATTAGGCTTTCTAGATATAAAAATGCTTCAGTGCACGGAAAGAATACTGAATATATTCCTTCCTATAGAAAGGAGTAGAAAATTCAATAGATACAGAAAATTTAATAGTGGTTCAGAAATTATTAAGCCGTGTAGAGGTCTCCACATCTCTCCATTTGCTGTGATTCTGTGATACTGGTATTTTTCAAAGCTCAAGGCTCAGCGATAGCATGCAAAGTGCTTTTAATAATTGCTTTTTTTAAAAAGTAATTTTCTAGCATTCTGTAGGAAATACTTCAGAAATAGTGAGGTGAGTTTACACCTTGGGCCCAAACGGAAGATGGCATAAAAAGGTTAACTAATGATTTAAACCCTTTTCACTATTTCATGTGAGACTGCTCTTTCCAACTCTCAAAGGTCATTTAGTGCACAAAAGGACTATCATGCACCAGAGCTGAGTGCTGTGTCAAAAACACATTTAACAGAGCTGTACAAGAAATAGAGAATAAGAAGTAAAGGCAGTTAAAACCAAGTATTTGTCTAACCACCTGGAGGCAAACAAATCTCCATGTGAACAGCCACTATGAGTCAAGTCAAGCCACCATAATCATGGTTGCTCCAGTCCCACCTGCTTCCCAACCTCCTCTTTGACCACTGCACAAGCCAGCTTCATGCCTCTTCCACCGTCGTACATCTCTGTCTGTGAATGTGCTACAGATAACTGCCTTTTTCTGAAAAATGATGGAGAACTTAAGAATTTAGCTTTCATGGGTGTCCTTTTCTCTATAAATATTGCAGTTATTTCATGGAAGATATTTTACAATTAGAAAAGCAAGAAAAACCTGCTGCCCTCTGCAGTGTTAGAGGGTGTGAAGGAAGATGCATTTCAGGGGACTCACGGCACTGGACAGCCGGGCACTGCTCCTCCAGGTCACTCCAAAGCAGAGCTGCTCTACCTCCCTACAGGTTGCTGCTTTGGCTAAAACACTGCACTTCACATTTTTCCGTTAACTAATCTTAACTACACATGTGGATTTAGTTGTAAGGGATAAGGCTAATAGATTGCAAGAAGGTCTCTGACTCGGCAGCAGCGGGTTTGATGAAGAACAGGACTCCCTTCTGAACCTTCACGAGCTTTCATAAAACAGTCTCGCCAGCACTCATGTAGCCCGTGCCAGCGTTTTGCAGTTCCTCTGGTCCCATGCTCCAGGAAACTGGGTGGTCGTCTCCAACACTTTGCTCCTGAGCTGCCTGCAAGATTTCGTGATCTGGCCAGCCCAGCTCCTGCAGCCAGACTGTATGCAAAGCGAGGCACTTGGTAAAGGGGAGGATTGATTCTCCCATGTGTCGACAGGAAACTAAGCATCCAGCATATGCTTGGTTTAGGCTTATAAAAACTGAGAATGTTGGTAACAGACAGATAGACCTAAGCTGAAAAACATACCAAATTGTAATCTCCAGCATAAGGGTGCTGAGATGTAACTGCTGAGGGTCAAGGACAGCCTGGCTTCCCTGGGTCTGCATGGGAATGGCTCGCGCACAGCAATCCTGCCCGGGGCACGGCACCTGCGAGTCGAGCGTCGGAGTGATATGTTCGGGGTTAGGTGTTGACTTTGCAAAAAATTCCCTGGTAGTTAAAAAAAGCAGTAAAGGTATTTTTTTCAGGGCCTCGTGGTGTAGTTTTTCAGTATGACATACATAGTTATTTAATGCTTCATACATAGTTATTTAATGCTTCAGCCTTTCAGTGCCACACAAGAGGTAAGTGGAAAGGCCATAGAAATTTTCCATTATTGCAGAGCAGTGCAGCTCAGCAAACACTTTTTTTAAAGGACATTATTGATAGGGTATTTAGCAAATTCTGAATGGCAGATTACTTGCTCCTTTGCAAACACTCCATACATATATTGAGTATTAAGATATTCAACTTCGTTTTCTCTGAACTAGAAGTAAATCACACCACATCTTAAAAAAAAAAAAAAAAAAGGTGGAAATAAAAATATTTACTTGAATGAAACATATCTGTTCAGCCACGGAAATCTTCCTCTCTCTCTCACTCCCCTCCTCCCCGATGTTTTGAAATGGCACTGGCCCAAGACTGATACAGTAATCCAGTTTGTTCAGTGACCAAACACTCTCTCACGCCTGGAGGATCAACGCGAGATGCCGCATAGCCAGAATCAATTCGTGAAGCTGACATCCGAGCACCCTCTGAAGGCTGCAGTACCTGGGGTGCCTGAAATGCCATTATCTCTCCCCGTAAGTGGTGAATCTCAAGAGGTGGAATCACTTTTTCCCTGGCCTGTTTTCAATGGCAACATGTCAGGTTTTAATTGCCTAAAAGGGTCTTAAATTTAAAGTGCTTTTTCCCAAGTTCTTGGCTAATTTAAATCCTTGACTAGTTCATTAAAAGGCCATTTGCGATGAGGCAGGCTGGAATATCTCTCACTGAGCATGCTCAGCCGAGCTCGGAATAAAGTAAATAAAGAGCATCCGCTGCGCCTGACACTGAGCACAAGCGTTTGTGGGCACCCACAGCCGTGGCAGAGGGGCAGGAATGGGTGTATTGTGGTTAAAGGGCTCAGTTCTTTCTTGAACAAATACATAAGGTGAAATCCTGGCTTTAGTGAAGTCAGTGGCAAAATTCCCAAAGCTTTCAATGGGATCGGATTTTTCAATTAGTTCCAGAGGGTTCCTACAGGGCGCAGCCTTTGAAGGGGCAATGTAAATAGATAGCTGGTCTGTAAGTGTCCCATGTAGCTCACTGGAAAACATAAACCCGACAGAGCAACGACATCCGGTAGATGTATGTTTTGGCTAGATGTCTTCCTCAGTGTTTTGCATTCTCACCCTGTGTTCTGTTTCTGCTTGTGCATTACTTCTAAATGATGCAGTATTAGATTAGATACAGTAGTGGAAACTTGATTTAAAGAAGCATTCGGGAGATCAGTAAAAATCAGTTTCCTGATGAATGGAAATGGCCCTCTAATAAAAATGGAAAAGATACATTCTGAAGACATTTGAAACTAACTTTGAGAGAGGAAGGTAATTGAGAGAGAGAGAGGTAGGAGTAGCTTCTTGTACTGGTTCTGCTTTCTTACAAAATTCATCTAAGAACTGAATATTTTTAAATGTGGAAAATATTAATACGAGTTTTGGAAAAGGCAGCTAGGAACTTATCATTAGAAAAATTTAAAGTTCACATCTAATGACTTTATGTGTAAGTGGTATTCATAGACACTGCACTTGCTACTCAAATATATATATATGAATATATGTGTGCATATATATGCACACAGCAGTAATGAGGCCCATAATGCAGCCACCTATATTGTTCTTACACGAATGCATATATGCTGTGCACACTCACCTCATGAACGTTGCAGACCTTGATCACAGACGTTTCACCAGGCAGGATTGGTTGTGATATTCCAATTCTTAATATCAACCACTTCATTAGTAGTTATGCTTGGCACCTTTTTTGGGTAACTAATACCTTCTGGATGATGAGAGGTTTTCCTTTACAGAAAGGCCATACATTTGTGGTATCACCATTTCTTGCTACAAGCTTGGCACTGTACAGCGCTGAAAAGTTTTGCCCTGCAGTGCAGCCTAGTCTTGTGCTATCAAATGTTAGATGCTGCTTATAGCTCTAATGAATTTTTCAGGTACTTGAATTTTGGCTCTTAGGTAACTGGAAAGTGAAATCTGGGTGCAAATTGCAGCAGGGTTCGGTGGTGAAGCACAACTGTTCATTTCCAAATGCCTAGGTATTTATATTTTTCTGATGTACTTCTTTCCGTCACAGTTTAAATTAAGCAGTCTGCTTAGCTTCTTTTCATACATTTCCCAAGGAGAATGAAATAGGAAGTCTGTCCTTTTAAATGCTTTTTTTTTTTAATCTATCTGCTTCCTTCCCCCCTCCTTTTGAAAACCTTCTTCTCCTTGGAAAGCATGTTCAACAAAAGCAGTCTCTTTCTGCTTTCTTTTTCATTTAACAGGTTAAATTTTCTTAGTTTTCCTTTTCTTGCTTTTCACTGTCACTTTGCTGTACAACAAAACAGTGAGAAAATGATCCATCTCTGTAAAGGTTGTTTGTTATTAAACTTAATACTTATTTGAACTGCTGCTTCTTTTTCTTGAAGGCTCATGTTTGTCTTTAATTAAAAAGAAAGGATGTGCATGATGCATAGCTAGCTCCTTCTGATCTTTACTGTTTGATCCCATCCATTCATATAAATGTTTTTTCTTGTTCATGCAGACACTAAATCAATGCAACAAATCCAAAGGTCTACTGCAGTGTTCGTTTGTTTGTGGAATTTTTGTTTTCTTTTCTTTAAAGAATGTGTTGAAAAAGCGATCTCAAGATAGCTGGACCTCAAGACTTTAATATTTAAAACACAGAGCATAGCAAGGCAAGGCCTGTTCTAGGCAATTCAGTATGTTTTGCAATGCAATGCAAACATCTACATTAGGAAAGCATCAAACTCGAAGTGCTAAATGCTGAAATTAGGATTACTTGAAGCCGACCCTACCTTCCCTCCAGCGAAGGCAATGCTGATACACCCAGAGGATTAGCAGCCTTAATACAGGCTAAGTGTACCCATGTCTGACTGGGTCCTCTTTCGTGCTGTGCTTCAGTCCATATTCCCAATCAGTTCAATTTACCACTGCGTTCTTTCTTCAGACGTGAACTGAACCATAATTTACAGCCTCCTTTCTCCCCCAGATAATTACTATCCTCTCAGAGACAATGTCTTTTCTGCATTGGTTTTAACATTTTCCAGTTAGATTTGTAATACAAGATGAAATTACATTTCCATATCTTCTCCTGCTAGCCCTCCCAGCTTTCCTGCTCTGCAGCTTTACATGCTAAACTCAGAGCATTTCTTTTTAAGCCGGGTCTTGCTAATCTCATCCATTCAGCCCTGTCATGTTTGGCCCCTCAGGGTAGATCACACTGGAATAGGAGAGTCATGAGCAGCAGATATTTTGCACGTTTGCCTACTGTCTCTTTTTAAATATATTTTCTTCAGATTGCTTAATGTCTTCTTCATATCACAAGTGTCCTTTGTGTCGGAGTCATTTATGAAATCCCTGCTGAAGAATTCTGTCTTGAAAATTAGCCAGCTGGGGACTAGAATAGTTAGGAAATAATATCATTACAATGCAGTAAAGTGTTAATAGTGCTGTTATTGCTTTGTAATTCCTACTGTTCTCATATCCCTGGCCTGCTATATGCTGATTTTTCCTCGCACTAAAGGAATTGCTATAGCAACATACCTTCAAACACGTATGATTAATATTTTATGTGCCCATGACTGACTAGATATTTGTTCTAGACATAGCATATTGAAAAACAAGATGGAATACCTGCCATGGATCCATAGAACAGAAACTGATTTATACTGGGAGAAAAATAAATCATAAATTGAATAAGAACAAGAGAAAACACAATTTCATAGATTCAGAATACAGGCAAGTTGATAAAATATACTGCAATGCTTTGATCTCTCTGGGATATCAATGTTAGTCTAAAGAACACAGAATATCACAAGCCATTTTAGTATTATATAAAAAAAATGTTGGCTTTTTTTCCCATAGGACAACAACTGCATCACTTTTTTTTCACCTGCAGACAGATGCCTCAACCCAGCAGCCAGATTCTTCCTTAGACCTCAGGGAAGATAAAGATGTCTCAGTTTGGGGAACCAAGAAGTGGTCAAATTTTCAAAATTTAACCTCAAATGCACCTTCAGGCCTACAGTCAAGAAGGTGTAAATGTTTGTGCTTCCTCTTAACTTTGGCTCTGCTGAGTATCATTCAGGATTTTGCATAACTGAGTATAGCTGCCATTCCTGGTCAGGACAGGCAATTAGAAGCATACACTTTGCCTTTTTAGTCTCAAAAGCTAATTATACAAAACTCACCATTAACCATCACATGGGATGATAGTTATTGGAGGCTGATTAAACTTCTTTTCAGAAAGTCACCCAGTTTGCATGATGCATCTAATGGCAGAATTCCTTCATCTTCTAAGGTAAAAAGTACCAGGCTCTCTCCCAGTGTAGTTACAAATTTCATGTTTTAAAAAGCTGAATAAAGAATAAAGCCGATTCATGCAGTGAATGCAGCAGTTGTTAAGAGCGAAACTGCCCTACTATGAATTAAAGTAGCCAAGGCTGACCGATTCAGGAGGAGGCCCACATGCCACAAACACTCTATTAAGTCTTTAAAAGAGGGCTTTGGGGGTGTGCGTGTGAGCTTTTACCACGCGAAGGGTAAAGTCCACCCTACAGATGGCCGGTGCAGGGCATGGTAAAGAGAGAGGCTGAGCACTGCTCAGGTCTGTGCACCTCTTGGCTTTCTGAAGCATCCATTTGCCAGCCCATGTACTTTGGTTCATTTCTGCCAAACCTCTTCAACATGGTATTTGTGCACACACAGAATGTGCTTTGCACAGTGTAGGAGTCAGAGAGTTTGTCTTGCAAAATGTGGAAGACAAATAGGGGCACAAAGTGTGACTGGACTTCCAAAGGGCAATGTCCAACTCAGAACGTGGAAAACAGCAAAGGTCTCTGAAAAAATGGTGAAATCTGATACTATAAATGATAGATGATAGGGAACATCACTGATTTTGGAGAAGCTCTTTAACATTTCTAGAGTTGGGATTATTTTTCTGCTTCCTGTTTCCTGATGTTGCATATGGTGCTCACATACAGCCCCTGGCCTGTGCTAACCTGACAATATGCGTATACAACTCTTCTCAGCCTGTGATAAATACACCTTCTAGACATTCACAAAGAGAAACATCTCAGACAATCTGTCTTAAATGACACCTACAGAGTTACTTGTGCTGGTTACTTTCCTAAAAGATCAGGATTTTTAAAGGCATTGTCTTCCTGCTGACAATCTCAGGGTCTGAGTGTCAAGATAAGTTTGTCTGCCAGAAACAGATGTCTTCCCATTTTACAGGGATAAGTATCCCAAGCATCTCTGGGTGTCTCTGACCAATTAAATGTGCAGGTAGCTGCATGGGTGAGTTTGATTTATGACTGCATATAAATAGGTGCTCATACTTTTATCCGAACATCCACTTCTTATGCCCAAGTGCTCAGATCATTTAACAAAATCTCAGCTTGCTCTGTCCTAGCATTTTTGGGGCTCACAGCCTTTTTTAGGTTTTCAGTTTCAACACACCATTAGGCAAGGCTGCTGGAAAAAATGTCCCTACCCTCTCTTTTGAAGTCAAAATTGCTAAACTCTGATTGCAACAAGCTGTAAGGTTCAGAAAGCCATTTGGTATCATACAGTCACATAACTCGTGCCTCAGTTTCCTTCCTGGCAATGCTGACTCACATTTCCCAATTAACTGCCCATGGTCCTACACAACCTCTATATCTTTCCATGCTTCATCCTGAGCATTTCCTCAAACTAACAGTTCTCCAGTCGTTTGTTCAAGACCTATAAGGCCTCCAGCTAATGCCAGCTCACCCCAATTCTTTTGAGAAGGAAAGGAGTTTAAAAAAAGAGGGTGAAAAATCCCCTCCCTGTGCTCTTAAATAAGCAAAACTAGGTTGTCTGACAGCTGTCACTTTAAATGGATGCAGTGTGAGTCTTTGTCGGAATGGATGTAGGCCCAGACCTAAATGAATTATAAGCAGCAGTCATCAGTGATGGGAGGCAAAGAAATGAACTAAATTGTTGAGTGGGCTTTTATAGAAAGGTCAAAGTCCTATTGAGCCATCACTGCTGGCTTCACTAGTAGACACAAGACCTTCTTCATCACTGATCTTTACCCGAGTCTTGAGTACCAGTTGTATTCTGACTTGGAGGAGCAAAGGGAAGCATGGGATAACACAGGCAGGCGGTGAACAAGGAAAATATCGCTGTCCCCTCTGCACTCCACTCCCTCCTCCCATCACACATCTCGCACCATCCATCCTTGCTGCAGAATCCAGGAGGCTAGAGAAATGACAGCTTCATCCTGTCATTTCAAGGTTATGTGCTTTTAAAACCATATTAACAAGGGCTGCCTTTTTTCTTTTTCTCCCAAAATCGAGAAGGGGTTGAGGGAGACAGAATTGACTGCAGCAATTCACTGGAATTGCTAATCAGAGATTCAATCCCTGAAGAATACCAGTACATTTCTTCTTTGGTTATATTTTATCATGATGCTATTTTAAAATATTCTAAGCCAAGTGCCTATTCCACCCCCATTTGTCTGTCTGCTATCTATATGCTGTCTACACATAATGATCAAGGGGATTATAATAGTGCTCTATCATAGTTCCCCATGAAGAAGCTGTATTCTTGAATACACATGCCTTTTCCAGTATTTCCGTACATGTATGAAAGAGTGCAGTTGCCTAAGACAGTCTATACTGAGGCAGTGGTTTGAGTGACTTTAAATGTGTTTTTCTAGACTGTTCGTGTGTGGAGATTTCCTTTAATCTTATTTCTTACTTTATGTTAGTGTAATAAGCAAACTCATGGCTCATAAAGATTTAAACTCACCAAGCTGAACTGAGTACTTGGTTTGGGTTGGTTACTAGAAAGACATTTGATAAGATAGAACTTACTCCTGAAAAAGAAATTAGATTTATGAGGCCAGGATGAAACCTGCAAAACAATGCATTTGACGAACATTCAGATTTTATAGTGGCAAGGACAGAGAGCCTCTTAATCGCCTCACTCCAACACCTACAGGAACTTGCAACTCCCATCAACTGCAAATCACCCCCCAGTGATTCTGCCCCTGCCAATTAAAAATATGCTTCTGACAGCAAAAATACATGGTAAAATCTGGAGCTGTTTGTAAGGCTACCAAGCATCCACCTTCCAGCTTCTCTGCATCGGTTTACCCAAGTCTCCAAATGAGCTCTCAAGAGAGCAGAACCTTCTTGAGATGCTACAGGTGCAGAAGCAAAAGGTACCCGGGTTAGACCACCGGAATGGGAGTAGGTAGCCTTTAATTACATTGCATCAGCAATCCTGCCTCTCTCAAATGTGAAGTAATCTCAGACTATAAGTATATTTCCAAGACATTGTATCTCCAGAATTATTCCAGTGGGAAGGTATGGTTAGAAATCAAAAGAAAGACGTTTTTAATCACCTTCTCTTGCTATACTCTAACTAAATGAGAAAGGACTGAATATAAACAATTGCAGAGAGCTGAGATAAATCATATATTCTGGACCAAACAAGATGATAGTTAAATACAACACCGAGAGACCACTGGCATAATACAACTTTTCCATTTTTTCACACACTGAGACAGCCTAAGTTTTACTTACCTGAATCAAGAGACCAAAAACTCTGCAGAACATGAAGATACACTTTATTTCTCACTCAAGCGTGGACATATTCCACCTGTGAACACACAGGAAAATGGTCCTTGCCTTCTTCACTAAAATGACAGAGAGGAAGGCAAATATGGACATGCTACGTTTTGAGAAATTGGAGGAAAAGTCACATATCCTGTATTGTGGCATTTACTCTTTCTGGCTTAAGAAAAGGGAAGCAAGCCAGAGAAGAGTATATGGAATCTAATTTCATCTCCAAACTTTTAAAAACTGTGGGATAGAGCAACTCAGCTAGATTACAAGAAATGTGTAGACATAGGATATGGCACTTACTAAATATGCTCAGATGTTTGGTAACTGTTTCTGAAGCTTTGAAAAACTTTCCATTGTGGGAAAGCCATCTGGCGGGTCATCCACAATTGCTCGATGAGAAATTCCTTATAAATGTGAAAGTTAAGGACCTCCCTGAGCCTGACTAATGAAGAACAAAAAGATACGTCTGCTGGCAGGGCCAAGTCCCAGACCTTTATCAGTTTCAGTTTAGACAAGAACTGCTGGGAGAACAGTCAAGACACCCCAGAAAGTTTCTGACAGGCTTCAGAAAGCCAGTGAGCGGAGAAAATGCTGTGGCAGGGACAGTCTTCTCCAACTCTGAGTATGGATGGCATCTGCACACATATACTGTGGTCATGCTATAAATTCTAACAACTGTCTTGGGAACAAGATGAGGAGGGACTGCCTTTGTATGCCATAAAAAGTGCTCAAAACTTCGTGTTTGAATATACAACAGTGACAAAGTGGGGGAGACTGTATGAGGAATACGAATAGAAATGCTCTAGCAAGTTTTGTTTAAAATTTATTGAGGGTATTCAAAATACAATTTACAGTGTTTCAATTTACAATGTTTTCTGGGTACATTAAACACTTTCTTTATTAAGGAACTGTGTGGTACTTCAAAAATTGTCTGGAAACTATTACCACTCATTTTTCCAAGCTGCATCCCCAACCCCTTGAGTTGTGGAGCTTTGAGAATCCCCCAAAGAGCCAGGACTGAGTGATAGGAAGACGGGAATTTAAGGAGCTGTACAAAACATTGCCCACACCATTATATTAGCATAGCTAGTTTGACAAAAGCAAGCAGATATTTAAACAGGAAATACCTCAGATCTGCTAGCCTACATCTCATTTGGTGTCCTTAATATTTCCTTCTGGATATGCTATAACAGCCCAAGTTCAGCATTACTGCAAAAGACCTCCTGATTTTCCCTTCCAGCCTTTCTTGATCACTACAGAAACCATCATTATCGTTGGCCTGCTGTTGAATACTTTATCAGCAGGACATCTTCCATTTAAGCTTTGTGCTGAGGTACCACATCTAGGCTCTGCCTTGATGCAAGTTATTAATATTTTCTGCTTAAAAGCTCTTAGAGCCTTTTCTTCAGAGCAGAAACTCCCATTCCCTGTCTTGAATATTGCAGCGTTCCTTCCCTTGCTGTTAACAAAGCAGTCTCACTTCTCTAGAAAGTTGCTGTCCTTTCTCCTAGCTTGTTGGGTTGGCTGTATAAACCTCTCCTTACCTTCTTGCAGTGACTTCCTTCTCTCTATGACACCCTTGGTTTCACTTCCAAGGTGCTCCACACCTTATCCCTCCTTGAAACCATCTTTTATGATCCAGTTACCCCCTGATGCCAGCTTTTCTACATCCATTTTGTATTTGAGCTTTCTCCATGCACTGTGATGCACTTCTGAATACATGTTCCCAAAGTCATCTTGGTATCTTGCTTCACATCTGTTTTCCCATTGCCACAACTTTACTAACAACTCAAGTCCCTGTTCTTTACTTGTGGATGCCCTTGGATGCTTTGCTGCAAGCATGAGCAGGAGCAAGAGAAAACCTCTGTTATGAAATGCTGGGATAGTGTTATAAACCTTAGCTGATGTTGTGGTTGCCATGTCATCTGTGCATTTGGTTGCATATTGTTCCTTTTCTTCTAATGGAAAAAAATAAATGAGTAAAAGCTGTTTTGAGTGAGGGGGGATTTTTTGTTAAACTATGTGCAATTCAGTTTTAAGAATGACTGGAAGCAGTTCAGTGGAAACTAGTCTGAATCATAACCTTAAAACTGAACACCTATTGCCCCTGAAATTCAAGGTTGAAGGAAAAGTTCAAGCTTCGAATCTCCTCAGGCTTTGATTCTGGGCTGCTTTCAAAACCAGAAGGGGCTTATTTTTCCAAATGCAATTTGATGTGGCCTGGGATAGCATAAATCTCACAGAAACATCTGGGAAGAGTTTTGCTGATAAAAAGAACATGGAAGTATTGTTTCTCAAGAAAGCACAGCATTATAAAGTTAATGTATATTTTTTCTAAAATCATTGCCACTCCGACATTAAAAATGTGGGCCATTAGTCCAGAAGAAGAGCAGAGTAGCTTTTAAAAATTCTTTGCATCCCCATTTTATCTTGTTATTTTTATTTCTAGGAACATAAAAATACCTGCTGGTTAAAGCTAATGATGTCCAACACTGTCAAAAGAACAGTGCAATTTAGGGAATATATGAGAGCTTGACCACTTTTTGTGGTCTGTTCTTCTCACACTCCCTGAGCATCCAGAAAGACTGCTTTAAGGACATTCCAGGACACATTTATGACTACTCCACTTCATACCTTAGTACAGATCTGCCACCCATTAATTCCTATAATTCTTTCCTAAACCTACTAGTACTCTCTGCCTCTACAGCTTCAAGTGGCAACAGGTTGCAAAAGCTCATGACCCTCTACATAAAGACATCTTTTCATCTGTTTTAAACCAGTCTCCTACTAGCTTCAAATGCTCTCAAGTCTGGTTGTTGTGGACTGCGGTGAAGAGCAGTTCTTTATATGCCTTATGCACTGGCTTTCATGATTTCATAAACCTTGATCACATCTCCCCTAACCCAGCTGTCTCTTCAATCTGAACAGTCCCAAACTTTTTAGCGTCTTCTGGTAAAGTAGCTGCTCCAACCCCTTGAACATTTTGTTGCCTTCCTCCACACCAGCTGTACAATATCCTTTTTGAGATGTGGAGATCAGAAGTATTGCACCACATTCAAGATGTGAGCCCATCAAGCTTTTATATAATTCCCTCCTTCTTCCTTCCTGACAACGCCCAACATTTTTTTGGCTGCTGCTGCATGCTGAGCTGATGAATTCAGTGACAACAAAGATCTCTTTCCTGAGCATAACTACCATCTCTACACTTAGCACTGTGCAGTAGGCCTGTTTAGGTTATTTTATTTCCAGATATATTCGTTCATATTTGTCTGCATTGGTACTCCTTTGCCACCTTTTTACCCTTGCCTCTAGTTTTCTGAGGTCTTTCTGAAGTTCCTTGCCATTAGCATGGTGTTTGGCTGTCTGAGAAAGCTTAGTGCCAGCTGCAGCCTTGGAGATCGCACCACGAACTTGCACTGCCACATCATTGATGAAGGTGCTGAATAAAACTGGTTTTAGCACTGATCCTGAAGGAACAAGCTGCTGACTCATATCCATCCAGAAATGTCACCTTTAAGGACAGCTGTTTGCTTTCTGTCCTTTTTACAGGTTTCACTCCATAAACGAGCCCTTTCTCCAAACCCGTGGCAACTTAGTTTCCATAATAACCTCTGGTGTGGAACCTTAACAACTTTTGGAAACACCATCTTATGTCCCCAGGGAAATCATTTATCCCTGTGCCTATTGACACGCTCATGACACCCTCCAAGAGCTTGAGCAGGCTGCTGAGACAGGAATTCCCTTAGAAGAAGCCATGCACCTTTCCTAAAAGACGATGTTCTCAATGCTTTCATTTTATAGACTATGCTATCTGATCTGACTTAACAGTCTGTAGTTATTCCTGAAGACTTTCGAACCAGATTGTTGCATTAAACAATGATGCCTCATCTCCATAAAGCTTATTCTCAGTGTTTTATTCATATCTGGGAGATGGGTAAATGATGCAAGTTTCCCAAAGCTGTGACTCTTGCTGAAAATTATTTTTATATGCTAAGTAAATAAGACAAAGGGAAGCCAGATCCAACAAGTGATCCCACCCAACTAATTTCATTGCTAGGCAAAGAAAACAAAACCAAAATAACTCTCAGGTGCATTACAGCCTTACAGTTAAAATGCAATTAGCAGCATGATATGAACCCATCATTCCAGCCAGGTTTCTCACCTTGTATATACAGCCCCCCATATTTTTATAAGAGGTAGTCTTTGTTTCTACTTTAAGTCCTAATTAAGTCGAGTTATTTATATTTCTTTCCCTCTCCATTGTTTTCCCTTCACCCATCATTTTTTCCCTACCTTCCATATTTCTTACCTTCTCAATTTTTTTCCACTAAGAAGTAGTAAAAATGCTAAAAGATAACATTTAATAAAATATTTTGCTCTGTTACTAGAAGAAATCAACCCTCCACATTAATTTGAAAATCAAAGTGCTGAGAAAAACTGGTCAGTTTTACAGAAAATATTATCCTTTCAATGGCAGTAAGAAAAAAAATCTAAGTAACACAGAAAAATTCTCACAATTTTGAGTTTTTACAAATGCATCTAGTTTAAGGGAAGGAACATGTGATGCTCTAAATTTCCAAAGAAATGCATCTAACATTGGACAAACATTCATGCACACATACTTACATAGGTTATTGTGAAGTTATATGAATCAATACTCTAACGGCTTGGCCAAACTACCCTGGCTCACGAAAATAATAATGCGGTATCCAACCCTGTCTTTTGGGGTTTTGCTTCACGGTATTTATCAGTCTTGACATTTCACCCCCACCACGCAGTAGAAAGGTTATTAAGAGCACAGCACAAATAGCCTGTATTCCCAAGAGCACATTTTAATCAGAAAGAAAAACGGTAACTGCAGACTCTAATAAGAAAAGGGCTCTGTGTGAGGGAAATATCACAAAGTCGCACAGAAGAGTTTTGCTCCTGCCCGTGGCTGAGCAGGCTCTCTGGTACGAAAGGGAATGGACCATCACCTGCCGCCAGCTGGAGCTGCCCTCTGGAGTCATGCACGAAGGCGCAGATGAGACACCAGCTCCCATCACCTGCCTTTGCTCTGGATTTAAAAAAAAAAAAAAAAGTAGAAAGATTGTTTCTTTTCAGCTATGTGGAATAAACATCTCTCGTACTCTTGGGGTCTTATTTTCTTAAATTTTTTAGTAAACACTGATGGAAACGTACCTTCAATTCCCATTTCTCCTCTGATGCACTTTTAAAAATTCTTCTTCATTTACTTCGTAAGCCACAAACTCAAGGGACACTGTCATTCCATACTAATTTATTGCTCCCAAGGAAAATTCAGCCAGTATGTGACTGCCCCACTGCTGCTGACTCCCACCATGTTCGGGTGCTAGGAGTGAGTCCGAGTCACATCCCAGTGACTCCTGGCTCATTCCACAACATCACTGCCCAGCGGCTGCCTCTGGCCGCCTGCCCTTGCACCTGTGTGCCCAGCAGCCAGGTACCTGCTCAAGGTGGCTCCTCTCCATACAGCAAAAACTTGCAGCCTCAGATGGGGTCAGCGAGGTGCTGGGGAGTCCTCATCCTACAGGTGAGCTGGCAAAAAGCGAGAGTGAGAGGTAAGGGTGTGCAGAAGCATCCTCAGCCTCATCAGTTAAGTTGTCACCTCCGTCTCTTGCACTAGTATCATGCAGGGATGGATTAACCCTTCTGTAAGTCATCACAAGAGGTAGATACAATGGATAGTAGAGAAGCTCACCCAAAACCCAAAATCCTTTAGGCCAGTCATGTCCTCTCCCGTTGCACTGCTACATGGAGTTCAGCCTCTCACTGAAGGGAAACACCCTTCAGTCTCAGCATCGCATCCTGGCGACGGTACCCCAAATATGCCCATAGCCATGCAAGCAGCAAGGGGTGGAAGAGTACGTGCTGTGCAGTTTTCACAGACAAGCTATGATGTAAAAAGGAGCAGCAGTTTAAGGGATTACAGCTTTTTATCCACTTTTCTGCCATGGTAGGGGTATTGGAAGCATCATGGGTTGGCTCCTCAACTACTGAAGTTCATAATCTGGTACATTAACTTTAACCTCCCATATTGACCTCTTCACTCACATTGACGCTAGGGACACTGACTTGAACAAGGATGGAGAAGGGGGAGCATGAAGTTACACCATGACTCCTAGCCTGGAGGATGGATCTCTTCCCCCATATTTGACATCTACTTGAGAATTTCCCAGCATAGCTGACTGGAAAGAACAAGTTCTGTAACTGTGGTTTTTTGCCACTCTATTGCGTTTCTTTACAATTTTGTGAATTTTTGGAATTTTGTAATTTTTGGGGAATTTTGCAGCTGAGAAAGATCCTTATTTATTGTTGTTGAGAATGTCACATTTCTAAGTGCAGCTCATCATCAGAGAGGATCTGCCTCAAGACTTCTGACTGCATGGCACTGTCTGTTTGTGATGCAGCCCATATTATCCTGTAAGCACACACACACTTCCTGCTGCTGAATTTCTGAAGACATCTCTCTGCTGTGGCTTCTGCTGCGGCTTCTGCTGTGGTCTCACAGCTCTGGATGCTGTGAGATATATACCACCAGAGCTGACAGCCTCAGAAAGCTGCATGTTACCTAGCAGCAGCACAAAACCTATAAAAAATGTTCCTATGAAGTAGCAGTGTCACTCTCACTGCTTGACTGGAGATCACAATGAGATTGCTTTAGCCTAAGCCCAGTCAGTGTCCAGTAAAAATGAAAACCAATGTTGTAATAAATCAGCTTGAGCTCCATTCCCCAGGTATTCAGTGACATTATGATGAATTTCTCCATTCATATGTAATCTGCTTCTCTCTTTGCCAAAGTTTCTCCACCATATTTTCAAGCCCAAAAGTCATGGTCATCAATATTTGATTAATTTAACTGAGGATAGTTAAGATAACCTGGGGATATTATTTAGCTGTAGAGTACCAGACATTAAAAATGAAGATCTGCCTAGAGTGGTCATAGGTCAATCATTACTCCAGTAGAAGATTCAACACAGAATTAAGTGGGTTTCTACCTTTGCCTGATGTAGCTCTAAAATAAGCCTTCCATGTAACACCACAACAGTTTCATCATGCATTATTTGCATTTCACTGGGATACAATAATATTTAAACCTGAAAAAAAGGCTGCACTTTTTAGTCTTTCATGGTACCTTATAGCAAAATGTTCTCTATCAGGACATTTTGCCCATGTACTACATAAAAAATGTATAATATGAATGTGTAGTATAAATATTTATAACACATTCACTTAACCTCAATCCATCATATATATTCATCTTTAACTATGTAAGTTTTGGGGGAGAAGTATCTCTTCCAGGGTAACTTTTCAGTAACCCATGCCTGTTACAGGGATAGTTTTTCTCCCCTTCTTCCTCTGTACCCCACAGAGAAAGAACACAGTGGTCAAGCTCAGAATTTATTATTCCAAAGCATTATTTATTATTAAAAACCTAATTTGTTGATAACTGCATGCTAATATTTCCTTAGTTACAGCAAACAAAACAGCGTCACTGATTTCAACACCACGAGGCATTATCCAAACACTGCTGGAGATATTCCTGGGGGTTTTCATATCTTCAGTAGGTTTTGATGGTATCTTTGGCTGCACTCTAGCTGATCTCCTTATGTATTGATTAGTGCCCTCCCAAATTAGATCACTGTTATCATACTTTTAATTATAGGGTCTTTTAATTAATTAGTTGCGTTTAAATGTCTTTGTTCTTGAGGCTTCATTAAACAAATGGATAGAGTTCATTTCCAGTTAACCTTAGAGAATGAGCATTCTGCCTTGCTTACATAGGCTGGGAGGGATGTTTCGTACTCTTTTTGTCTCTCAGGCTGCCCAGTCTTTGCCCCGCATGTATAGGCATCCTTTCTGACTAACAGTTGTCACATACCGCACCTGCAGAGGGCTAGAGAAATTCCTCAGCAAAATTTTGTTTGCTTTGTTTGTTGAAAAATATTTTTCTCAGGTCAATGAAAAAGATTACCAAAGAGAGATGAATTTTATAAATAACACTACATGGATCACACAAAGTTACTTAATATATTAAATTTCATCTAATGTTGTAAATATTCTTAGCATAAAACTCCCACACACACAGTGTTTCATGTGAACAATTAGAAGTTACATCTGGGCCCCACAAAAAAAGACTTCCAAGGCTTTTGTTCATTTTCACTTAAAAATTTCCAATTAATACTTATCTCAGACTGTTTATTCTTCATCTTCTTTTCAACAGACACATTTTGATGGATGAAAGAGGAACTCAAAATAACACAGCTGTTCAATAACATACCTATGAAAATAAATGTTTAACTGAGTTGAATATGGGATGGGTGCAAATGCATTCACAGAATAAAAAATTTAATTTGTCTCCTTAAGAATGACCTTGCAAAACCAACTTTGCTCCAAGAGGTAATAACTGACTCATCATTATGACTAGTTCAAAATTAAAAGTGTATCTGGCTTTCCACATCATGCAAGTCATGGAAAGTAATAGACACTATCTTGGTGGCTTGGTAACAAGCCAGCCAGCTCCACTCAAGGTCATCCTGTCAGGCAATGCTATTTTTGGTAGCTAAGCAAGGCTAAACCACAGTAGTTCTCAAAGAAAGGAGCCCTAGTAAATTTGAGAGGTAAAGACAAGAAAGGAAAGCCAAGTCAACCAGATTGCAGGGAAGGAACGTGAACATCGTGCAGCTAGGTGGGATTCGGAGGGAGCCTACTTCAGCTGCCCAGTGACACAAAAATTAAAAAAGAGGGAGGACGGATTATAAAAATGTAATAAAATGTAATAAAACTGTTTAGAGATTTCTCCCCATCAGTATGTATTGAATGACGTTACTTTTCAAGGGAAGCCTTCAAGCAGGGGATATCATAAAATATTATAACTGCACCACACAGCACGAGATCCAAAAGTCAGAGGATCTTTCTCGGAGGGTTGTTACCTGTCACTGAGGGTTTGGGCTCTACACCTTACGGGCTTTCCGAGCGCACCATGCTTTACATGTGGCTCTTCATGGCCTCCCTGCAAGGCACGGTCAGTGCCATGAGGACATTCCCCAGCCTCTGGTGGGCTGGCTGGGCTGCAGCTGCCCATGGTCACCTCGCTCAGGTGGTGGGGCTGTGCCCCAACGGGGAGCCCTGCCAGCCTCGCTCCCCCTCGACTCCCACCCCACTCCTCCTGCAGGGCAGCCTGCCCTTGCTGCAGCCTGACAGACGTATTGTACAACGGAGCAACAGTCAAGAAAAGCTAGTATCTATTTTACGTATGCTATTTCTGGACCGGAGCCATTCAGACTTGGAAGAGAGCAGGCTCAAAGGACTGTTTGCATTCCCATCACAAGCACCCCGATGTTTTTACCATTATTCCTCGCAAGACTGGAGGACAAGAACAGTAAGAGAGAAGCACTGCAGCACTATAATGACAAGATGATACTGTGTTCAGGATAGACCCGGAAGCTGCTGTCTGAAGCCTGAGGTTTTCAACTACAAAGCCAGTGTTAAGATTACGTTGATCAGATATTTTTTTTACACCAAGAAAAGAAGAGGACAATCATGCGAATTAACCGAGGGAGTGAGGAGACAGTGCATGTCTGGAAAATGAGCAGTAAACCACAGAACTCATAAATTGTATCTGTGTGTACATTTGCTAAGCCAGCTGTGTATAATATTTTAGATATGCTTTAGGGGTGTTTTGCACCAATAATTCTTTAAACATTACTCTGTTTTTACACTGAAACTCTGCCCCTTCAGTGTACTGAAGCCCACCATTTCTTTGACAAAACCATACTAAATAAATAATTCACTGCTTTGATGCTTTTGGTTTAAGGAGAATGAAAACTATATTCTGTCAGTGAAAATTGCAAGGATTGCCATTTTCCAGCATTATAAATAACTTAACAGAAATGTACAGCAAGCAGTCAGTTCTGCAGTCACATCTGCATGCACATCTTCAATTAGTGTTGATGATGGTGTTATGTGCATGCATGAAGAATGGACAAAACATCTAATTTCTTTAGTCTGACTGAATTGGTTGAGTTAGTTTGTTCAGATTTAATAACCTGGTGCTACACAATCATGAGATGCTATTTATCAGTCCTTGAAGAAGATCTGAAGAATTGGGGGAAGAGAAACCAGATGAAATTCAATGAGGGCAAGTGTAGGGTCCTGCACCTGTGGAGGAATAACCCCAAGCAACAGTGCAGGTTAGGGGTTGACCTGCTGGGAAGCAGCTCTGCAGAGAAGACCCTGGGAGTGCTAGTGGACAACAAGTTGAGCATGAGCCAGCAGTGTGCCCTCGTGGCGAAGAGGACCAATGGTATCCTGGGGTGCATTAAGAAAAGCACAGCCAGCAGGTCAAAGGAGCTTATCCTTGCCCTCTACTCTGCCCTAGTGAGGCCACATCTGGAATGTTGTGTCCAGTTCTGGGCAACCCAGTACAAAAAAGGCAGGGAACTACTGGAGAGAGTCCAGTGAAGGGCTACAGAGATGATTAAGGGACTGGAGCATCTCTCACAGAAGGCAAGGCTGAGAGAGCTGGGTCTGTTTAGCCTGGAGAAGAGAAGACTGAGAGGGGATCTCATCAATACTTACTAGTATCTAAAGGGTGGATGTCAAGAGGATGGAGCAAGACTCTTCTCAGTGGTACCCAGTGACAGGACAAAGGGCAACAGGCACAAACTGGAACACAGGAAGTTCCATCGGAACAGGAGGAAAAACATCTTCACTTTGATGGTGACTGAGCACTGGAACAGGATTCCCAGAGAGGCTGTGGAGTCTCCTAATCTGGAGATATTCAAAACCCACCTGGATGCAATCCTGGGCAACCTGCTCTAGGAGAACCTGCTTTAGCAGGGATGTTGCTCTAGGTGATCTCCAGAGGTCCCTTCCAACCCCTACCATTCTGTGATTCTTTGATCTCATATTATTATTAGACTGGCACATTGCAGTTATCGGCTGTTATTCAGAACCCAGCAAAAAAGTGTCTGCAGTCCCATAGGGTTCATGTTAGCTTGTGGGATAGGTTGCTGAGGAGGAAAGAAAGAGTGAGAGAAAAAAGAGACTATTATGAAAAGTGCTCTGTCTTCACTTTTACCTTCAGCTTTCTGCCATTTTCATTAAACCCTCCATGCTTAAAATACTGCTGCAACATTATTGTTTCCACTTGGCTTCTCAGCTTTCTAAGGCTGATTGACTTCTTGGTTAGCTTATATTACATTCACTAGCGGCCCAAGTTGCCATCAGAGACACTTGTTCCCAAGATGTACTTCCAAAGAAAGGGACCTGGCTTACCTTCCCTGCTGAAAAGCAATACAGTCACTGATGTCATCCCAATAGAAAGAGATCAGAAAACAGCAAATTCAATCCTTTTGCCATCAGGAATTATTTCCTTTTCCAGGTGAAGCAGTTGAAGGTCATCCTGATCCTCCTCCTGCCCAGATGAACAAAGCCGTGGCCCTGAATCCAGATTCAGAGTAAACTGGGGAGATCTGTTCCCCACCACACTCGTACAAAGCGTTGGTACCTAAAGAGCTTTCTGACACGACCCACTCCTCCATGATAGGGAGAGATGCCATTTCTGCAAGACAGATACATATAGACAACTAGATATCTATATAGATACAGATAAACTTAGCTATAGATGTAGATATCTAGATATCTGATTATGTCTATCTATCTACTATAGCTATATATAGATCGATATTGATATAGATGTCAAGATATCCTAAGTAGATATCTAGCTAGCTAGCTCTGTATAGATATTTACATCTAAGTATATAACTAAGTAGATAAAGGTATCTAGATATAGATATCTAGATCTATATGGATATCTATCTAGAGGTGTGCATATCCACCTAGACAGATATCTGTAGATATCTGTGTATAATAGAAGTCTGGATAGATATAGTTCTAGACAGATAGATAATCTACATCTATCTATATCCATGTAGATCTGTCTATATCCATAGATGTATATAGATGTATATGCCTTCTCAACCAGATAGGTGTAGATCCTGGGACGAAGACATAGTCCAAACATTTGCTAGTTGCTCCGATAATTTTAGCCCAGTTAAGGAAAGCAACATTCTCCCCAAAAGAACAGTACGGACAAGAGAAAGCAATTTTTCTAACTACCCACCATTTGATAAAGCTGTACTGCTGAAACAGCAGGAATCTGATTGGATTTCATCACAAGTCTGTCTGATTCTTTATTTTCTTGAAGACGTTTAATTTAGATTACTGTTAAAGTGAATTAAATTAGTATTAACCTTGTCTGTGAAAATGATGCTGCAGAAAGGTAAATGTATTTCTCTTGGCGTGCATGAAAATGAAATGATAAATTGATATGTGCAAATCTCAGTGCAGATGGAGCCTTTCTAATGAGTAATTACCAATGTGTAACTCTATTGATTAAGTTTGTAGATTGTTAAGTGGAATCACACTGGAAGAATTCAGAGAAATCAGTCTTTGGATATGCTCAGAGATTAGTCTATGATACCATTCTGGTTCTAAATTATACCTGGGTAGAAAAAAGCACCGAAGGTCCCCATCATGTTAGGTGGACACATGTCTGAGCAAAACTGATGAGCTGACATGCAGATTATCAGATTGGCTTTGCATGAACTGGCTAAACTATATTGCCAGCTATATCTACTCTAAATGAGTAACTGAGCAGCAAGAAATGAGATAGAAAAACAGTTAATAAAACCAACAGTTCAGTGGTAGCTATTAAATGGAGGTTAGCTTCCTAGGTTCCTACTGCTTTTTAGCAAATGGAGGGAAAATAAATGGTTCATATTATTCTTGTTTGCCAAATTTTGCTAATTTTGCTGATGTTTATCATTTTACAGGGGCTGAAAATTCTCTATTAGTCTCCAGAGTATCTCTGTTACAGCTAGGGTTAAGATGTACCCTACTGAATTATTATCTGCCTTGATTTTTCATGATTACTGACTGAACATCTGGCTTTTGATGTTCAGAATACTTTAAAATCAAGTAATTTTTTAGTGAACATGAGGCATCATCTGCCTACCACATACTTGTTTACTACATCCAGCTCTGTTCCATAATTGTTCCCAAATAGAAAAATTTATCTATCTGTCTACGGTAAAATTTCTATCACTGTGCCTCAGTCCTAAAGAAAGAGATGAGAAAATCTCTAACACTGTGGGTTACATGATTACCTAAATGTCCAGTATGTTCTTACAAGAGGGAAAGGGCGAGCACATACTTAGCTTATAGCTAATTCACTACATGTTTGAATCTATCAATGGGATGTAACTAACAGATAAGTCTCACTGCACAGGAGGTCAGTTTTAGCCATTGTGAACCATGACACGGCAGTTAAAGTGACGTTTTCCTAAAAGAATACCAATGACTGTCCTTACGTGCTCAGCCAACTTTGTAACTCCTTTAGTACTTTACAAATTCTGTTTCTCTTCGGACGTGATTGCATGGTAAAAGACAGATCAAGGCATGTTTGTCACATACAAATGTGATTTCTTTTAATCATGCCAGGTTATATGCAGAAATCACAACTGAACAATTCACATACTATGTTTCAATGGCATATTGTAGAGCCTTTCATTCCTGAAAATCCCTAGGTTTTCTGTACTGCAAAAGCAAAGCAAGAATATCAAATAAAAATAGAAAATCCGACAGGTTTGGGTCACTCATCTCCCACAAAGTTATATGAGCATTATTTTTATTGCAAAGACAGACTTTGATCCATGTCTTTGATGCACTGATCACTTTCTATCACAGACCCTGATGCTGCACTGCATTTCCAAAGAATGATATTCACTTTGTCTTCCCCTAGTTTCAGAAAGTCAGCCCTCACTGACACTTCAACTATGCTGATGGAGATAATATCAGTGCCTTCTGCCATTTTGTTCCCTGCTGGTCTCATAGTATAAAATGGTATTACACACCAATCAATTTCATTTGAGTCATAAACATGCTTGGATGGTAGGTCTGAATTTCCTAAACGTGCAGTAAAAAATCTGTCTTACCAGAATAGGAAGACATGTATCAAAATTTTACAGATTACAACAACAAAATCCTGGAATTATAAGCTTCCGGTATTTGTTTTTCATCAAGTCTGAAGAGCTAGTTTTCATATAGAATAGAATCATCTCGGTTGGNTCAGTCCTGGGCTGTTTTTCTCTATATGTCCAATCTGTCCTTCTCAACCAGATTGCCTCCGATCTTCTCTGGCTGCTTGTTAGACTAGTGAAGAGGAGTAAAATGGAAGAGGGATAAAAAGTTCTGTAGTGTAAAAGAGGTGTAAAGCAAAGGGGAAGAAGATTGAGTCTGTAATGCTCCACCCTGCCCATACACGTCACACTGCAGCACAGCACGTCTCACCCGGGGTTGCATATGTATAATCATACCTCATACGACACATATGTTATAAACTATTGGAATAACACCACTGAGGACTATGCTATTCCCTTGCAAACAAACACGAGCTCTTAAAAATCACCTGGACATACCCTAAAATCTCCAGGCTGACTTGAAGACAGTGTTTGAAAATAGCTGCCTTGCGTGGAAGAAACTCTCTTCGAAAAAAGGTGTACTAGAAAGTGGACTGATGCATATTTGTTTTTAAAATGGAGTGGAATAACAACAGATCCTACCAACAGATACTGCTGAACTCAGAAAGAAAATGGCTTTATCTTTTTATAGAGGTGACAGTCGCTCAGTTCTCTAGTGAAGCTGTCACGATAAAGGCTCAGTGGAGTTTGACTGAAGTATGTGAACTCTCTAATCTTTGGTTCAGCTATTTTCATAAGCTGTTTTCCAATGAGTAGTCAAAATGCCAGTTACCTAAAACTCCATTAGGAAAAAAACCCTAGACTTCCTGTCTTCCCTGCAACAAAACCTTTTCTGTAAAGTCCCTCTCATTTTTAAGCTATGAATTCAGTCTATCAAGAATACATTTTGTCTTTGGCTAGCTGCTGAAAAATTCTAAATATAGGAGGGTAATATTATGTAGTTTTACGATTACATTATTTTATCCATGTTTCACTTCATCTTTTTGGGACACATCCATTTCTTTTGTTGTCATTGGACCCTGCATCTTCCATTGTTTATCAGAATAATTAGATCAAACAATAACTGAAATTTACTGGAGCTCTTTCAGCTCATTCGACAGGTTCCCAAAAAGTCTTGAAAACTGAACAAGTTCATATTTTGCCTTTCCCTTTCCCACCGAGGCATGTGCAAATCGCCTGGCAAACTCATGGTGCTGCACTGAACTGCCATTTGGCAGAAAGGAGTTTGATAGCTGACCACAATTTCCCTTTCTCTACGTGCCAGTGAGAGTGGGAGATCTCAGGCATTGCTCAGTTTCTTCAGACAACCAAAAGGAATTGACTTTTGCAATGCAGAGAGAAAAAATTTGTCTGCCTTGTCAAGAATAGCACTGTCCGCAAGGGTGGCTAGATGTGAAAATAAAGGGGGATGTAATAAGGACGGCGTAAGGCTCTGACCGGGGTTGCATGCAGGGGACCCTCTGTAGAGAGAAAGATCTTAGTTTTCCAGTGGGTGATGCAAACTCAGTTGCAAAGTCCTGCAGGGAAGAGATGTCATAAGGCATCAGCACAGGGAGCACGGTACCTCCATTGTGCTCTAAGCGCAGCGCTTCACCGGCTCTAGCGCTATCACACTGTATCTCACGACATCACTGCGAGCAACCTGACAGCACTGTGACATATGTCACCTCCATGCACATGTGGGCACAGTCTCCTGGAATACAGAACACGCTACCTTAAGCTCTTCAAATAAATCTCTGGGTATCTGTGCCAAGGAACACACTACTGCACTTCTGCTATCATAATATTTCTGTTCTACTCCTGCATGGTCTAACACAAACATACTCAGCCCAGATTACTACTACTGGTGGAGAGCTTCCAATCTGGAAAGAAAAGAGAGACTTTCTTGAAGGGTTAAAAAAAGGTCACACTACTTCTTTGTAGTACTCTGCACCATATCAGAATGGAAACTACTTGAAGACCACCTATGCCTTTTTTTTCTCTTTTCTTTTCTTTTTTTTTCCTTTTTTTTTTGTTGTTTTTTTTTCTTTTTTTTTAAGTAAAGTAGGTATCAGATCTGAAATGTTGAGGCTGTATTGTCAATTTAAGATTTACATAAAGCAGATCTCTTGCAAGGCTGCACATCTCTTTAGCACGGCTTCTCATGGGAAACAGAATTTTAGAAAAATGTCTTGAAACGAGATATGTAAAATAGAGAAAGATTACTGTCAAATAACTGTTTAATGGAAAGCATCAGTCATATCTGAGGTGATCTGTAATGAGCTGTGTGATGATTAAAATAAAAGAGTAAATCTAAACCACTCAGTGCTCATTTTATCATCTATGTCTTAATACATCACTGGTTAGATATGCATGGTGACTCTGAGATGACCAGCTGCGTAGGACCTGTGTCTCACCTCTTCAAAGCAAAGCCAAGGCACTTCACTTCCAACACACTAGAAAACAACTCATTCATCATTGCCATTGGGGCTGTAGTTACCCGACATTTTCCTGCTAGGCAGAACAGGGGATTTCGTCAGGAGTATTTGCTTGCTCACTGCAGCTGCATAGCGTTGTTGTTCTTTTTTGGTTGGGATGTTGTGCTCAGCACATAACAACCAGCACACGAGGCACATGAGAACAGAAGCAGGAGAGGTTTCAAGATGGAAAAGCAAATCTGTACCAGCAATAAACATGTAACTAGCAACATTAGCTCAGCCAGGGTAAAAAAAAAAAAGAGATTGCAAGAGTCAGAATGAAGCAGCAGATTGTACTTTTGCAATGGGTTGATGGCACATATTCATGTTCTGATTTTTATTTTTTTTCCTTTCCCCAGGAAAGACGATGTCAGGGCATAGAATTGCAAGCAGTGTTAAACAAGTACCTTTTCCATTTCCATACTCTTTTATTGGGACTAGCAAAATGTGCTTCCTTTTAGACACATATCTGAAATGAACCACAGAATGTAATACAGACAACAGGGTGAGAAAGTAGGAGTAAAAGGGAAAGGATGGGAAAGACATGTGGGGTAGAAAATGCACTACAGAGTCAGGTAAGTATGCTGTTAGCACTCCTGATCTGGGTATGTGTCCAGCAAACTTTCTGATGTGCTGTTGTTTTGGTAAGCAGAACACAGTAGGTTTGGGTTAAGAAAAAGCCAAATCGGCTGAAGGAAAATTTCAGGTCCAGCATTTGTAAACTTGGAGTAAAACTGAACATCACTTGAGGAATGAACCTCTTATGGTTTTCATTAGATCAACATATACATGATCCGACATGGAAGCACTTATCCCAAGTCCTAGAACGGCAACGCAGATCTAACAGTCCTCACAGAGGAAGTGCAGAACCCAGAATCACCAGCAAGGGCTTCCCCAGAACAGCCTTGTTTCCCATTCCTTCTAACTATAAAAATGTATCAACTGCCTCCTAAAAAAATAATGAACAACTGGCCTCTGGTATAAAAAGTAACATCAAATCATGCACGTGCCCACCTCTGTAGGCTACATGTATTTTTCCCATAAGCAGAAACTCGAGAATTAGAGAAAAATCTAAATTTTGCTGTCCCCTTTCTCCATACTAATAGTGTCTCCATTTAAATCTCTGCACCCTTTTACCAAGAGATTTCACAATAATAACTAGCATTATGCTAAACCAGCCGATACAGAATGAAGTATTCACACAATGCATTTCTCACCCAGGACCTCACAAGAGAATTGAGTTGAACATCACAATAGAATTTAGTTCTCACCAGAAAATCAGGCAAGATCCTAATGCTGGTGCTGCATCCAGGAGCACATGGTTGCTAACAGGTAAGCTAGCAGCCTTTTATTTTATAAGATGGCAACATAAACCCGACGCTTAATGTTGTGCTTACTTGACTTTGGCTTGCCACATATACAGAAAGCATGCTTTTCACACATGCCATCTGCAAGCATCCATCTTTCGTGTTCTCTCTGAAGAAATTTTACCATGGTGACCTGCTGAATGTTGCACCACTGGTGGACAGTGCGCAGCACTGTACAGAATACAAGGAAAAAGAAAGAACTTAGGAGAAAGCTTTACTGCTAACCTACAACTTAGAAACCCTAGATTTCTATGTTAAATAAAGAAGACAAGAATATTTCCAATGTATCTAACTCCTACAGAATCAAAAATTCTTCAGAAAACTCCTTCATCACAGAAGAAACTAGTCTCATGTGGGACACCTCCTCACACCCCCATTCAAAATGACACCCTGGAGAATTAATCACACCTCCCCTCAAGAGACCACTCACCCATCCAGCCCGGCTCCGTGTGCCAGTCCCAGCAACCAGGAGGGGCACAGTAATAAAGCTGCTTTCAGGATGGCAGGAGGAAGGAATTAAAGAAACTTTTCATTTGGCTAGAGTTGTGTTTTGCACATCCAGAATTTAGGATATAAAATTATCCAGCATCAACACCATTTGGCACCATAAGGAGGGTAGTACAGACCCTCAGCAGAGGCTGAGCCAAGAGTCTTCTGTAACCCATTGCTGCCTTCAGCAGAGTCACAGTTAAACACTACTTGGGCTGAAACTGTGTCAACACAGGTAACGCTGGTTTTGAATAAACAAATTCCATCTTAAAACACAAGAGTTATCAAATAAATTCTCAAATAAGAAAGAAAAAGTTAACATCTTGCCACTGCACCCAGGCAACTGGCTATTTCTATTTTTTGTATGCATAAACAATAACTGTACGTGCAAGGATTTGGATATGAAACTGTAGGAACTCCCTTTTGAAATTTAGCTGAATGTTAACATACCTGTTGATGTATATTTTTAGGGTTTTTAGACAACGTAAATATTTCTTTTATGTTTTTGAGGACATCGAGTATGGTTTGCATGATTTTCTATCAGCTTAGCATTTTCAAAACCAGAATCCAAACAAAAGAAAGTCCTGAATGTAAGTTAAGTCTGAATATAAAAAGACATAAACACAACCAGGAGAAAATCCTGGGCTGCAGGACACATTTTTTCTGCAATCTGAGCCTCTTTTTCTAAACTGTTCTTTAGCAAAATGAAGCTCATTTTTCTTTTGTTTGCACAGATACTTCTTTTTCCTTTCCTGTGAAATATAAGTCATTAAATTATGCTCTTCTGATTCAGCAGGTCTCTGTGTTGAACTCTAGGAGCAATATTCCCATCCAGTGACTTACTTTTATCATCTTTAATATTGATAGAGGTAAAACCAGAGAGGAAAAGCTTTCTTAGCTACAGTGCTAATATTTAGCACTGAATTCACTTGGTAGCAACATGGCTTTAGCCTGGGCTGCCGAGCAAGCAATAAACCCCTTAAATGGCTCAGGGACCACTGGGGCCAGTGCTGTGAAGAATTCATGAAGCAGGGCCTGCAAAGGCCGGTACCTTGATATTATTTTCAACGCCTGGAGCTTTCTGTCTGCATCCAGCCGAGTCTCTTTTGTAATCCTTGACATTGATCCATCCTCAGGAGCACGGCCATGGATGAAGAGTTTGAGCTGGAGGTCAAAGGCAGAGCTAAAAATCACTGCCTCCCTCTCCGAGGCGGCCGCGCTGATTTTCTGCCCATTTGACTCAGCACAGGGACCCGCCGCCGGTTGGTTTGGGAAGCAGAGCTGCTCTCCTTGTTGCAGCTCACACCCAGCGGAGGAAGGAGAGAGGGAACAGGTGGGGAGGTGACATGGAAAACCAAACAGCGACACTTCACAGAGCCTTGCTAATAAAAGACCAAGAGCTCCCTTTGACATAGAGATGGGTTCTGCCAATATATTCAGCACATAATGATAAAATCAATTTCTTTCCCCATTTTCTACCTCCCTTTATTTATTTTTTTGCATACAGGACTTGCCAGGACCCCTTACTGTGCTTCATTTCCATTACTCTTTCCAGTCTAGTTGCTTTAGTACCAAGAAGATTTCTTTACTTTTTTCTTTTTTCTTTTTTTTTTTTTTTTTCCAGTAATATAGTCTAGGGCATTTTTATTCTTTCACGCTTGATAGTAATTTTCTGCAGTCTCCTCTGGCCTCTGTGGCCATTTACAATGATTAGCAGTTTGCAAGAGGTAATGAGTTTCTATCTTTTCCTTCTCCCTCTTTCTTTTTCTCTCTCTGCTCCATTTTCTGGCACAGCCTTTCAGTTATTCAAAATAAACAGACAACTGCATAATTAAGAACCTTAATGCCAACAAGAAAATATAATTGAGCCTTCTAAATACTAAGGAAAGAGAGGGAGAGCTTGATAAGTATTGCTACATTTTCTTTCAAGTCATGGGGTTGGGATTTTTTTTTCTCCCCCACTTAATTTCTGTTTAGGAACAAAAGATTTTTGTGTTTGCAAGAAAGAGGAGATGAGTGATTTTAGATTTGCATTTTCTCTTCACTAGAGCCTGGCATTTTATTGAAAATAAAAAAAGGTTTCCATCTTACAAATGAAAGCATCTGTTTAAGTAAAAAGCCACTTGAGAAAGAAATCATAAAAAATTATTATTATTATTTTTCCAAAGCAGGACTGAAATATCCAGAGGTCAGTAGAAAATGGCTAGCACTCATTTAAAGGTGTCTCTTTCATTTTTCTGAAGCCTTCATTTAAGCTGTGGGTGAAAAAAACACATTAAATGATTTGTCCTCATTTCACACAAAATATCTTGACTCTCTCAAAAAACTGCAGAAGTCTTTTAAATATATCCATTTTCATGAAGCCTCTTCATCAAAGTTTCTTGGGCATATGCAAAGCCACAGTCATTATCATAATTTTTTATGACACTGATACTAAGAGACAGTAGCCCAGACCAACTTCCCCGCGCCGGATGCGTGGCATGGGAGCAGGCTGCGGCGCAAACAGGCTGGGGAGGCGAGCAGGAGGGGGGCGAGGCGAGCAGGAGGGGAGCAAGCGCTGCAAGGGAGCACAGCTTTGTGCTTAGGGGTGCTGAGTGCCAGGGCACAGCTCAGACCCGGGCACATCTCATGGGTCCCGGACAGCAGTCCGCCCCCAGAACAAACCAGTGCCTAGGAGGAGGGTGTCAGCATTCGTACAGTCACACCAGGTATATGTCTACTCAGTAACCACTGAAATTTAAATTTAATATGAGAGATGAAGAGATCAGGCTGCCCTGCTGATGTAGCAGCTGAGTGCAGAGGGTTACCACCTGAGGTGTCCACATTCAGGTCTCTTCATTTCCCTTAAGTTACTGGGAAAAACCTTGCATTGCTTTTCATATATTATGAACAATGTTGTTGGAGGGCAGACTATAAGAATAGACAGAAGGTATAAAAACCCAATGTGGGGATTGATTGTTCTCACTTAAATTCTGCCTCAATTTGACCTGAGCGGAACGAGGAGCCTCATCTTTGGAGAGGAGTTCTGAGAAGCTATTCTCAGACATCCCCTCAACCGTGGCAGCACCTGAAAGTAATTGATTTCTCCACTTTGACTACTGAAATGCCTAGGCACCTGAGCAGTGACTCCCGAATGCCACTTCAGAGCCCAGACTGGCCTGGTGCATTTGGATTTCCCACTAATTCACTCCGATATTTCAATCCAAAAGTCCATCATGATGGGCATACTTCTACTACTCTCCACCTCTGTGAAATAATTTCTTAAGTACAGCATTCACACAGGGAGCTGGAAACCATTTCAAAGCTCCTCTCAGCCTAAGGGGACTTGATGTGATTGCTCCCGTATCCCAGGAGGCAGAGCCAAGACTGTGCTGGGATCACACTGCTTCCATTTCTTGCGATGCCTCATCTTTATGGGGCAAGTGAGAGATTGAGACTAAGAAAGGCAGAGCCTGACTCTGGTCTAGCTAACAGTAGAGACTCTGGTTTGGGGGGATACCTGTTTTCTGGTCCCAGATGAAGAATTTGCTTGTGTATTTTTGCATTGGAGCTACTGGAAAAAGGACCAAACAGCTGAGGAGTGCACAGCAAGGCTTAGAGTCCCACTCGCTCACTTCTACTCCAGTGCAGAGACCCAAGAAAAATGAGATTTATTTTGTGGAAAAAAAAATATATCTTTTTTCTCAATAACCCAATATTTCGTTAAAATTCATTCTCAGTAAGCTGTACCAATTTCACATTGTACCTGATATTGCAGCCTTTCCCTTTTTCTTGTTGAGAAAATGGTATTTGAAAAGATCCTCTGATCTTTCTGGAAAAGTGTACGTAACTATCTTTCAGCTGAAGCCCAGTCAAGGACAGTTAGAGAAGGTCCTCTGTTCTGCTGCTCCTCAAAAAGCCCGAGTGAACCAGAAGACACGTTGAAGTTCTGTGTGACAGCCATGCTTGGTGATGGCTAATGGTTAGCCCAGGTCCAAGGCTGGTGCCAACAGGTGGTCCAGATTCATCCAGCCTATTTTAGGAACAAATGCTTATCTCTCTAGACACAAGTCATGCTCTGGCCTCAAGGCCAGGGAACAAATCCTGATCTATTTTATTTACCAGTAAAAACGTAGCTAGGGAGATCATTGTGTTAAGACAATCTAGTCCCGCCTCAGCATACTTTATTATTATTATAATTACCTGCCACTTGCCTTAATAGAAGACCAACTTTGAGAGGATTTTTTTCAGTAACAAAATACATGGAATTTGACCCAACAGGAACATTAAGGTGGGGGCTCCCACACAAGCTGCTTTTGTTTTACAGAGCACACGGCCAGCGCAGCTCCGGTGTTGCTTTCTCCACTGTTTATTTCTCCCTCAGTTCAATCTTCTCCTCTACATTTTCCAGTTGTCATACTGAAGTATTTTGGCAGAATTCACACGCCTATCAAGGTTTGGCCTGGCTCGTGTCACTTTACCACACTTACACGCCTGTATACGCTCTAGCATTACAATAACAGAAACTTAACACACTGTAAATAAACCCTATTGTTTTTACCAATGTGCAAGCCTATTATCATTAGCCTTAACTTCACAGAGGGTGTACATGTTCTGCCTTATGCAGCGTGATTTTTCCATTCTCCTGCTGATTTATCTCAATATTTTATTTTAAACTCTTTGTAGTTGTATATAGGCCAAACTCAGATACCTCAGCGGCTCACACAGAAACAATCTACTCAGTCCCAACTGTGAGCCCAGTCAGTCAAACTGCGCGAGACATGGAAAATGAAAGCGGTCGTATATTTTTTCAGTGCAAGCCCCAGACGGAGAGGAGCCCAATTTTCCCTTGCCAGGCTGCTGTTCAGGGGGCACGTTCCTGTGCTGAGCCCAGGCGGGGGGGGGTACGCACAGCCTTACGGGGGGCTGGTGCCTGACCCAGCATCACCACCGGGCAGATTCCAGGATCCTGCTGGTACCAAGGGACCATGTGGGTGGCCCGGTCTGTGCTCCCACCCTTGGCTAGAGAGCAGATCGGGTGAAAGACTGAATTAGGCAGCGTCACTTGTCCAAAGGGCTGATTTCATTAACTGTCACCATCCTGTGCTTTCTGTTTCTTACGGTGTCATACCTTTGCTTTAGCTTTGCACCACACTATACTGTAATCTATCAATTAGAGCTCTATTTCTCAAGAATCTTCTTCCCATATTGGCATTTTGGAGTACAACTGAATAGTTTCTTTTAGTTTCTTTCTATTTTCTTGTACAAAGGCAACTTTGTTTTAACTTTTTTGATATTCCTCGCTTTGGTTTCTAAGAGATGAATTAGCTCTTGAACATCCAAAATCACACATGGGCATAAAGTTTACCCGGTACTTTTTTTAAGACCTTCTCAGAGGCATTGTTTTCAGAGATATTAATTAATTTCAAATTTGATAATTCATAAACAATGTTAGCAATGATTGGGTGCATTTATTTTCTGGAGTGAACTGAACTGAAGTAGCGATGAACTAGAATTTTCATAGTGGCTGGTTTTGTGTTACCATCATAATATAAAATAATGTTGAAAAAGGTTCATTTTGCAAAGTGCTAAGTGCTCCAATATCTTTGCACATGAATTTCCAGAAAATGAGAAGAAGTAATACTGTCATTTAAATAACTTCCAGATAGGAGTTTAGCACCTTGGGGAAAAAAAAGAAAAGAAAAAAAAAAAAAGAGGCTTTCTTTTGAATTCTTTCCTGTCAAGCATGAGTAAAACAACAAGTCTCCATTCAGACTCTGGCTCATGGGTATTCATTAAAACAAATAAACAATTAAATGGTAAAGAAAGCATTACACAGCTTAAAGGCTAGTCTAGTATCAGATGAATAATAAATACATTAGTGTTGGCTGAGCAATGGTGAAATACATTTCTACATACCAGGATATAATGAGCTCACTCAAGGAGCCTTGTGTATGCAAAGGAATTTTGAAGAAACATATCAAAATATAATTGAGAATTTGTTATTGCTAATCCTAAGGCTTTGAATTTCCATCTCCCAGCTTTCTTTTTCCTCTGGATTGCCCCAGCATACCCCATGTTGCAGTAAATATATATAAGAGAGCCCAATACAGGCAAAAGAGGGAAATACAAAAAAAAGTGCCTGGAGAGAGGTGCTAGAGCCAGCTACAATTGCCCACTTGCCCTCCTAGGACATGATGTGTTTAGGAGTGGTGAGATATTTTAGTAACCTTTCTTTTAAAAAAAAAATTTAATTTTTTTTTTAGGCATTTTAAATGCTAAACCCTAGCCAACATATTTTAAACCTTACGGATGCCAAGTGACAAAATGTCTTCAGTCTTTTAGCACACATTCTTAGTAATCATAACAACATTTCTGTATTATTATAGGCAGTATTGGCAGTGTGTTCAATTGTGCATGGAATAAATAGCTCACATTAGCAGTTTGCCTTAAAATTCATGTGATGGTAGCAGCCAGCTTAATTAAGCGCATCTTTCTGGGAAATCAGTAATAATAGTAATGAATGAACCTGCTGCTGACCTGCAGCAGCGAGAAGCTGTTCAGAACATTTCTGAGTTTGAAACCAGTGAACACCTACAGCTGTCGGGATTGTAACTACTCCGTGACACTGCCATTGGGAAAGGCAGACAATTCCACCAATATTCATCTTGGTTTGATAATTGTCCCTTTCTTCCTTACTGGCCACTATACCTAATGTTTGGGTTGGGTTTTTTTCATGCAGAAGGAAGCCTCGGCCAATTTGTGTCTCCTATGATCTTCCACTTTTTTCCACTGTTGGGATTTTCAGCACAGTGTTTCAAACAGATGAGGGGCTGCCATGTGATTAGATGTCATCCACAAAAAACTATTTAGTTTAGATATTACGGCCAGTTAACCAGAAGCAAGAAGCTTCCATTTGGTTTCACAAAACTTAACATGTCTATTCAGATGATACCAACCTAAAACATATTTAGGGCCAGGGAGAGCAAATACCTTCTGCAAGAGCATTGTCTCCAATTTTACAAAAATTACTTTTCAATTAAAAAAACAAAACAAAAAAGCTTTTCATTGGAAAATTCCCAACTAGCTCTAGCATTGACAGATTGTGACTTCTGAGAAAAAGCCAAAAACAAACAGAAAGACATAGGGCCTGGAAAACTTGCCTTGCAAGGAAAAAATTGAAAAAGCTGAGGGCAAACATTTGACAAAGATGGAAAGACAAATAGATGTTTAAACATATTTGAACTGCATAAACATAAAGAATGGAGACTATTTCTGTAGTTAGACACATGCTGTCATAGAATAGATTCAGGAGACTTACAGTCATAGGGTGGCCTCACAGGAGAGCAAGTCAGAGGCACAGAGTAGATTTTTATGGGTGACATCCATTTTACTAATAGTAGTATAAAAATGGAAAAGATTAAAAGTGCACTACCTTAATGTTTGGGACTTAGAGAAGGAAGCAGAAAACAAACTAAACAAATGGGTATACTAAAGAATATAGTTGATATTATATAGGAAGAACTACAGAATATCCTATGTCCACATTGGCAAAGACATGTGCTGAACAACCCAACAGGGCATCTTCTGATTCTTCATTTCTAGAACTGCCCAGAAATCAGAGTATAAAGAACCAGAATACCATGCATGGGACACCATAGACACAGAGAAGATGTTGTTGGCAGGCAGTGAGTTGTCATTGGAGATAATTATTTAAATAAACTCCATTGCATTCTTTAAATAAAGTTCTAGGAAAAGACATAGGCAACAGCTAAAAGAAGAAATGGTAAACAAGAAAAGGAATGGGGTAGAATAAAGTGTTTCATGCCATGACCAGTCTCCTTCAGTAACTTGAACTCTTGCAAAGGGCTCAGTCAGAAACAAAACACACAGCAAAGAAGAGAGAGATGGAGGAAAACCTTTCTTTTCCCTTCTTTTTCTTCTCATGGGTTAGCATGAGTGTTGTGTCTCACCTAAGCCAAGCAAAGGAAGAACGGACAGACAAAAAGTATCTTGCACCCAAAGTCTCTGAGATGATGCCTGGTTATGGAAGGCATCATCAGTAATAAGGGATAATCAGTAATAACTTCTATTTCCAAGGCAAAAAATAATTTTACATTTAGCAATATTAAGGATATAATTAAGAATCCCAACCATCAGAAGTAACATTTCAGAGGAGGTGGTCTGTGCACTACTTTCCTCAATTCAGATACCTTTTTTCTTCATCACAGGGTCAAAAGTTTAGCGAAGCTGGCTGTGCAAACCTTGCCTGAAATCTTAAGTGGAAAAATTCTAGAAACCACAAATAATAATGAACCATAAAGTGCAGGACTGATACCATGATGTGTCTTTACCCCAGATGGCCATCACCCAAATTTTGGCTGAATTAAGACAAAGTCACCGGCTAAAGAAAAGTCTTTTAAAATGTACATAAAACCATAAAGGATCCTGAAGGCTCAAAGTCTCAAAACCATGAACCAGAAGTTAGAATATTTCCAGTAGCCCAGAGAGAACATTCTTAGGATTTTCTTCAAAACGCTTGGAGCCTATAGCCCAGCAAATAGTTGAGGAATCCAACAAGAGGTGAGGGGCGAAATGGAGCAAAAGATACTGAGGTTCAGCCAAGTCTTCTGTAGGGCTGCTGAGCTACGTTGGGTGCTTGATTGCTGATCTGATATAGTAGCAAGCTTCTCCAGAACTGTGCCATGGAGATAAAACAGAAAAATAAATATTTCCATGCAGTTATCATGTTAGCTTTGCTTCAGATTAGGTCTCTGAGTGTTATTGTTACAGGGCCAGACCACAATACTCACACAATCTATACATAATCTGGCTGCCCAGAGTTAAGAAAAAACAGATCTGGATTTCATTTTTGTCAGTCTTGAGAGAACTTCAAAAGTTTAAAAAGCAAAATAAAACTAACTAAACCCTCTTCACCTCCATACCCACCCCAAGGAGCTGTGGAAAGCAGGGGATTCTTGGGGAATTACACCAATAATCTGCTCTGCTCTATTTCAGGGGTCCTTATCCAAGCCCTGGGGCCAGCCGCACAAGCAGTGCCTTGTTCTCAGCAGCAGTGCCTGAATTCTCCTGCCATGTGGTGACACTGGTTCAGGGGAAAAGAAAGGGGAGGGGGAAGGGGAGAAGCCCTGCCGTTTCCATCAGTCAGGCAGACAGCAAATTGAGGAAGGAGCAGAAGTTGTTTAGGACTGTCTAGCAAGTGACAACTGTTTGATTGGCAGAAAGCCACGATGAGCATGCTGTGCCTTTAAAATAGGTGTCTATCTGCAGCCTGGAATATATTCAAATCAGGTTGCATAAAAAGCTGTTCCAGCTACTTACAAGCTACTTGGAGTAATTAAAAACAGAGAGCTGCCTTTGTCTCTCAGAACCTGCACAGAATGAAAAACAAGCAGAACAAAACAAAAAAAGCAATTCCCAAGGTCAGTTCTAAGGTATTATCATCCT
The DNA here is from genome assembly GCA_013400195.1 of Aramus guarauna. Taxonomy (NCBI): domain Eukaryota; kingdom Metazoa; phylum Chordata; class Aves; order Gruiformes; family Aramidae; genus Aramus; species Aramus guarauna. The sequence goes on from VXBL01004481.1 coordinate 889,609, forward strand.
TTCCTGCATATTAAATTTAGGTTTACGTACAGAGGGCTGTGCAAAGTCACTTCTCTGCAACTCTTGATGAGATACGCTGCAGGAGGTGAGGGTCCTTCCAAATATAGGAGTACTTAGTCTACGTAATTTGGATAGTAAAATACATGCAGGGACAGATTAGCCAAGCTGCAAGCAGGCAGGGTCAGGAGTGGGCAGGCAGACTATTATGCTCCAGCCTCCTGTTCATCTTGCTTTTCCCTCAGATTTGGCTGCGTTGGCCAAAAATATCGTACACCCAGAGATCCAGTTTCTGAGTGCTCCTGGGGCACTTTAGCAGTGTGGGGCCCAAATACACAGGCGCAAGGAACTGACAATAACTGGATGCTGCCTGCCACATGCCATTTTACTACAATTTTCCCTGGGAACCTCTGAACGTACCCGAGGCACGGGAGTTGCCTCAACCTACCCCAGTGCTCTGCAAAAGGTGTGCGCCTGCAGAAGACCATAAAAGAATTTTATGAAGGGTTTTCCGTCCCAGCCTGCTCTGCTCACAAATACGCATCTTATTTTTATGTCAAGAGGGCAAAAGAGCAGCATTCTTTCCACAGAGGCAACACTCACCCTCAGATGTCTAAACAGTGGGGCTCTCAGCTGGCTACCATTGCTGCGCTTTACTTCCAGACCACACCAAAAAGAATGGGAGGGAGGCTAAATGTATAGCTAGGTGACGGGATATTAACTTTGACACAATTTGGAAACATAGAAAGAACTACAGTACAATACATCAAAGAACATTAATATACACAATATACAATATATCAATACCATATATACATATATCAGTACAATATATTGAATAATACTAATATAATGTTTATAACAACTCCACTATCTTCTTCAGTTAGCACACTAGGACTTTTCCACTGTCAGTGAATACATGCATAGAAAGTGCTACAGTCTATTTGATAGCAAATGAACCTCGCACCTTTGACAGAGAGCACTGTACGATATGCATTTGGTGACTTCTTCAGGGTGCTCAGTGTTGCAGGGGTAACCAAGCCCAGCAGCCTGGCTGAGGCAAGGCTGCCACGGCTACATGTCCCCAGGTCCAGCCAGCAGCAGGGCTGAGCATGTATTCCCAACAGGTGCACGGGTAAATACCCGTATACAATACATATATGCACGTGGCCGGCCACGCACACCAGCACAGACACACTCAGCACTCACACAAGCACACGCAGCACCGACAGCCCCTTCCTATTCCCCTCTGGCTGGCCAGGCTATTCCCATATCCCTGGTTTCTGATCCCTCCTTTCTGATCCCTCCCTTTACCCACCTTTGGGACCTCCCCTAAAAATCCCATACACTCTCTCATGTAATCCCAAAAGGCTCTTCCCTCCATCCCAATGATGAGTCCCATTCCCCTAAGGCAGCCTGTGGGTGCTCCGGAGAGCCTGTCCACATATTCATCCTCGCCATGGGGCTGAAGGCTTTCCTGGGACGGCCCTAGGAGTGCCGGGGCAGGGGGTTATCCAGGTTCCCTAGCCTGCCCTGGTGCCTCTGTGGCTGGAGACAACCCTTTCATCACACAAACTATCACTCCTGTTCCAACTGGAGCATCCTTTTTCATCAGTCCACACAAAACAATTAAACCAAACCCAGGCCATCTCTGATTTCTTCCTGGAAACACTAATAAATACCTTTAATAGATACTTAAACCTTTAATAGATAATTAAATCAAGACAGACAACTGATTTATCATTTTTCAATTCCATCTATTAATAAACAGCAGAGGGCTAACCTAGTATTTAGGTAAGGCTATCTATTCTTTGCAACTTTAGTTAAAATTCCTCCTAGCAAAATAGTCTTAACTAGAAAATGGGCTTAATCAAAATGGAAACTTTCTGTAATTAAGATGAAGAAGTTCTCTCTTGCTTTCATAATTCTCTCCCCTGGTGTTTCTCACTCCTCTGTTTGTCCAGGCAGAAGTCCTTCAATTCATTGACTTTTCAACCTTTCTTCCAATGTATTAGAAAAATACCTCCTCTTTTTCCACTATTTTATTCCAGGGAGTATTTTATTCTATAAAATTTCAGTTTATTTTATTCTATAAAATAACACTATCTTATTCTAATGGAGTAAAATACAGTAGTTTTACCCACTGAAAACTTTTTTTTTGAAACTTGGGCATATTTTATTAAATATTTTTCCCCTAACATGTCATATACTTTTAAAATTTTTATTTTTTACTGAAGTGTTTGCAAATGCATACACCATTTCCAAGTGGCTCTATTTGTTTGTAACGTATTCAAATATGATCAATCTAAAAATTTCAAGGTAGTTTTTATTTGAAATACTTTCTAAAGGATGTTGGAAATTTCATAATAGAAATACAATTTCAAATTTGATTAGAAAAATACCCTCTCAAAGGCACAGCATTCTACTAATATTCTACTAGGTTGTTCATTGTATATCCACAAATAGTGTCATTTATTTTGAATGGCTTTTTAAATAGTTATAACTTGTCAACAGCCAGCACAATTACCTTTATTTGGTGATAAAGGCTGCTCATTTTATTAAATATGTTTTCAGAGCATGCCTAAGCCATTTATGAAAAAGGACAATTTTTATAATACAGTATAGAGTCTATGTTTGCAGTAATCTGTAATGCTTGATAATATAACTGTCATGTCCTGTAAATGCATTGTAGGTGACTTGCAAGACGTTTAAGTCACTGTACAATACTGACAGCATGGTTTTAAACATGTCATTGACTCCTCATAACTTTTATACAAAATCCACCAAGGAAATAGGAAGCAAACACTTACAATGTCACAAGGTGTATATGGGAAGGAAACAGAGACTAGAAGAGGCCAGCCAGGCTAAACAGCAAATTACATAATCTGAAATAATCAGATGATCGTTTCTGCTGAAAAGGAACATCTTATCTTCTATATTCATTCAGCTTATGTGGCCGTCTCACAAGGGTTGTGCTGTAAGGTATACATACCATGAGGTTATACAAACCTCATTGCACTTGCACAATAAGAAGCACTGCGTACACCGCTGCAAGGATAGAAAGAAATAATTCAGAGCCCCTGGAGAAATTAAAAAATGCATGCTGGAAAATAATCAGCTAATCTCTTAGAAAAGAAGTAATCCAAAATATAAAAACACAGAGCAGAAGCATGGAAAAGAGCAAACGGAGCATGAATTTACAATATCCAAACTCAGAGGAGGGGCCAGCGCAGTTTAGATCTCCAGATACTGGACATCACATCATGATCTTGACGAAGATCAATCTGCTGCAATATGCTGAGTGTGAAGCAATTCTCTAACAGAAATATATCAACTGACATATTGGAAAGAATTCTGATAAAGGCAAGAAAAAAGTGCAAGTAATTTTATCCACCAATCCAAACTCATCTGCTCTATCCTGATGACCTATAGACCTCTCTCTCTGCTCCAGACTTGTCTCCTCCTTTACAGGCTAAAATCTGGGCCTGTCTCTCTGACATCTCGTCACGGGTGTTTAGCTGTCAGCTGAAGTTCAGGGTGGCTAAAGCAGAGCTGCGATTCCTCCTCCCCCACTCAGTTTCTCAATCTCTGTAGACAACGCCATTATTCTGCTTGTCACTCAGGCTTGCAGCACGGGTATCGTCTTCGGAGAGCAGTCCGAGTTGGCAGTTTTCGTCATTTTAAGCCAGCCACAAAAAACATAACTCAATTTTCCTGGGTGAGGTTTGAGATGGATCAGCACCCCATCCCTGCTGGCAGCATGGCTCCATGAAAATTAATGAAATTGGGAGGAACGTGCAGTGGGGCGTCCCTTTTGACGACAGCCAGTTCAGCCTCACAGTGATTATTACAGTCTAAGTCCCAGTGCTAACATCTGGATTTTTTTCTCCTCCCGTGCAGCTGCAGAGTTGACACTCCCCTCATGCCACGTCTAGCTCCTGCACTCTCCTTGAAAAATGCCTGACCTTGAACAATGTAATCTGGCACAGCCGAGCTCGCTCCAGAATGCTACTGCAAACACAACGCTCTGAAGCTGCTTTGACCGCAGCTATCCATCCTTTACACCCTTCACAAGATCCCCTCCCCTGTCATATCCAACATGGACTGCTTATTTGCACTTTCAGATGGTCCTGACTTTACAACCATCCTGCCAATCACGTCAGCCACTGTTCAAACACTCACTCTTTAGCTGGCTTAAACTTAACGTAACAATCAAAGCAAAAAGCTCCAGCTGCTTTTAACTGGAGTCTAGTCCCTGGCCTCTGGATTGATCCCATTATTCCCCACCTGAAAGTGTGGATGGAAAATGTACCCAGGAATCTCTCCTGCTCCCTGCTTTGTTCATCGGAAGCTCCAGCAGGTAAACCGACTTCAGCCACAGTGCTTGTCCCTGCTTGCAAAGGACACTCCTCTCCCCTCAACGCAAGCCTAACACAGACTCACACAGACTGTGAGTTAAACCGTGCGCCAGTCTCATACCAATTGAAACAGTTTCTCAACGGTGCCACAGACTTGTCTTTGCTAAGAGCTTGCTGGTTTAAAGTTCTCTGTATGTATTTATCTAGAGCCAGTCTGTTTGGTGTTTAAATGCACACCACTCAGACTCATAAGCAACTTACGGCAGAGAGAGACAGCTCATGGTTAATGCAGTAGGATCACCAGCTGTCACACCTTTAATGTGCAATAAGAGAAAAGCTTTGGATCCAGACTTACGGTGCTGAACATCAGAGCTCAGACTCAGTAAGTGAAAGGCATAGCTACTTTTCCTTACATTCCCTTCGCCATTCACACTGGCGGTCTCCTGCATGGCAGGGAACAAGACCTTCATCTTGTCCTGCCTTTGCCTTGCAGCTGGCATGTCTTTATTCAGGATCCCAGAGAGTTATAAGAACTGCAAGAGCAACATGGTTGATGGGAAAGATGTCAATCGTTTTAAAAATAAACATAGTGGGTACAATATGAGTAGTGAATAGTGCATATTTTATCAGCTACTTGGTCATTAGCTGTTCCACCACAAGCATAGGAAATATATGTCCACTCTGTTATTATAGGAAATCCACTTTCAAAGTGATCTCTTTCCTGCTATAGCAAGCATACGTGATAAAAAGTCCAAGAATAATCACAAAGAGAGGAAAAGATTTTGAGATATACAATGAAAAAAAAAAAAAGAAAGGAAGTAAACCTCATGCAGAATTATTTCTTAGGAAAAAATATGCATTGACCTTACAATGTATTAGCCTGTGGAATAATCTCTGGAGGGTATAGATGGAAATACCATCATTCAAGGTATTTGCATACAGACAGGACAAAGCACACCAGAACGTATAATAGAGCAAGAATAAATCTGCCTTGGCATAGGCATGAATCCTGTGCTCCTATTATAGGTGGACCAGTGATGCAACATTAAAATTAGGACTAAAGAACATGAGCTCTGTTTTCTGATTCAACACTTAGTCTAGACTTAAAGCCCCCCCCTTCCCCCCTTTCTAATTTCAGTGATTTTTACTTCTTTTAAATATGTTGGTGTAGCAAGAGTATTCGAAACACTGTGAAACAAAGATGGTAGAAGGTGGATCTAAAAAAGGCAGGAAATAGGAATGACTCCAGAACATTGCATGTTCAAATGACAACCTGCACTTAGTATCATCTCCAGGAACTGCAGTCCATCTACCTGCACATTTCGCTGACTCACTTCAGCCTCCACCCACCACTATGCCACTCTTCCTGGTAGCATTCACTTCAGCTTTCTGCAAAACCTAGTTCCTCTCAGGAATTCTCACCAAGGTCTCCCAAGCAACGCATGGGTCCAGCAACACTTTGTGGGTTCAGTTAGCACACCTAGCTGTGCAGCAGAGGGTTAACCTCATACCCCTGTTCTGTTCCAGATGCTCTGTGCTTCGCCAGGAGCACAAAACAGCCAGCTCAGCTGGAGAACACCTCGACTTGCACATGCATGACTCCCAGCGACATAAAATCTTTCTTTTAGCCTGTACTGCAAAAGACATAACCCAAAAGAAGGACAATAGCCAGAGAGAGTCCACACCTTGGTAATACTCCACCCCTCTCCAGGACATCAGCCTCCTGGGAGCTAACAAGGCATAGATGAGAACTCAGAGGTTACTGCAAGGAGGCCAGGGACCAACATGGTTCCCAGTTGGCTCTGGGACTAGAGAGGCATAAAAGCTGTTTAAAGCAAACTCTTCTTCCCCACAGCAACACACAGCTGAGCACAGCTCCAGACAGTTTGGAAAGTAAGCCTTATGCTTTCAGGCTTGGATATATTAATTCAGATTTCAGGTTTTAGTAGACAACTTGGATTTATTTTTATATATGATTTTGTTTAAAAAAAGACTTGATTATGAAAAAGTAATTATAGCCAGCAAACTGTATAAAATCAATTAAAGCAAAGCAAACTGAAAATGATCCTGAATGTTTTTCCCTTGTATTGGTTAGCAGAGATACTTGGCATGCTCATAGTGGACAGGCCTATGAAGAAGAGAGCATCACCTTGCAAACAGTGAAGGAACATTTGATACTTCTACTCATGAAAATCAGAAAATTCACTATACAATCCTGACTGATCACCATGTTTTTCAAATTGCATTGAAAAATCCATAGGATTCTCAAAGCAAAATTAAAAGCAAGAATTAAATCAAGCAAGGTCTATTTAAAAACTGGGCAAAGGGATGTGTTCCTGTTTGGTGTTGTAAATAAGCAGCTGAAAAGGTTCACCTTTTCTTTGCCAACAAGCTTTCAAGCCTCAAAATTTTAGGATGGAAATCACATGTGAAAGATAAAGGAAGAGAAATACTTGGGTAGGTGCCATCCATTTCGCAGAGCCTTGATTTCTGTGTAATATAGGAAAGAAATACTGCAGGAACAATCCTTGATGTCAGATGATGCAATCTTCTGACACAGGTGTCTGGGGAAAGCCAGGGTTTGGCTTCCAGATCGTACATGCAGTCAGTGCTGGTATGATGTGCTGTGTGATGACGTAGCTGTTGTTCATCATTACCTCTCACCTGCCACTTAAAATCCATTTTGTTAAGTAATTCCTGGATCAGATATTTTATTCCTTAGCACATGAGGACCTGCAATTAACTCCTACTTACCCACAGATGGATCCTCACTTACCGGCTGCAGGGGCACCTTCACCTGGTCAGGTTTGCAGGTGTCAGTGCCATGTAAACTCAGGCAAACTGCTCCCACGTGAGCTCAGCTCTGCAGAGAGCACAGCAGCTTTGGTGCAGCATGGCACCAGAATAGATAAATACTGCTCGACGTCAGCCATGCTCACATAGACCCAGGGCTGGTGTCTATGCATTGCATCCCCCAAAGCAGGGGGAACAGGAAAGAGATTGCCCTGGGTGTGCACCTGGATGTAAATCTAGCTGGGCACATGAGATCCACGTTGATGCCACCAGGAGCACTGTCTGCATACCACAGCATGCAGCATTTCCACACGACCTGTTCGCCTCGCTGCCGTGCCCAGCCAGGGCGATCTTTGTGCGCTTGCATTGTGCCAAATCAAACAAGACCCCTCCAGAAGTTGGGACTTGCTGCAGACACACCTGAGGGGCTCTGTGGGAGCCAGCCCTGGTCTTTCATGACATGAGCCAAGGACATGGACCCAATGTGCGTAGCTGCACCCACCCTGTCTCTTCACAGAGACACTGAAGAGTCCCTACACTAATCCCCAGTGAAGCCCAGTGGCACCAAAATGATCAGTGCTTCACACCTGCCAGGCAATCTCAGATCTCCACTGCCCCAGGAGGGAGCCCTCTCTGTTCTGTACCATTAAAATTGATGTAAATGTTGCATTAGAAGCCACAGTTTACAAGTGACAAATATTGATCTTATCCGCAGCAATACGAAACCACTGATTGATGAGTAGCACAACATGCACCAGTGCCTGCAGACTGCAGACACGGCATTTTTGACTGTTAGAGCTAGGTCCTCCATCACAGAGCACCAAAGATATTTTTTTAACTAATGCAGGGAAATAAGTCAGTATCAAATAATAAAAAACTCATGTGCCAAACTTTTATAAAACAACTATTCAAAGTCTAAGTGGTGCAGTTTCTTCTTTTTTCTGCTGCCCTAGCTTATTTTTGCAAGTGGTTTTGCCATATAAACAGAAATCATCCTGAAAATTGGACTAGAAGTCTTCTAATCCCAAATCCTTTCAAGGATAAATGGGCTATTTCATGTTAGTTTAAATTAATTATTGCATATACATTATGTGAACCAAATTGCTTCAGAAAAGGAAGGAGAGGAAGTCTGCACTAGATTATGACAGATTAATTTCAGAGTAACTCCTTCAATTTCAGTAAGAATAATTTACACCACTATTACTAAGAGCAAAATATGTCACAATGTCTGGCAGCTAATGGAAACTCAGTAGCTCTGGCAGATGCTGTGCCCAGATTTCAGCTTTCTTTGTATGATCTTGTAGGTTTTTTCCCAGTGATTAAAGCAAGTACAGAGAGAATCCATCAATTTTCACCTCACTCTGGTTACTCTTAGGGATTATTACTTACTTTGAATGAAGTCCTTCCAAAGTCTCTTAAAGCAATATGGAGATTATAAGAGGGAATTTATTTTCAAGATTTTTTCTTTCTTAAAATTAGACTTTGAGCTACTTTGCAGTCTGGTCACTAAGAAGAAAGTTAACACTATCTATGTACATTAACCTCTCTTAAAAAGAGGTCATCTGGTTTTATTGCTTATTTTTTCTCAATAAAAATTGTTATTTATGTTAATAAAAGCTAATGGATTGCTCTGGAAAAGAAGGTGCATTATCCAATATGAGATGAACATATAAACAGGGTTAGTTTAATACCACTGAAAAAGTAATTGTAAGAGAAACACACAAAAGGAATAACAAAAAAAATTGAATTTAATAAAATGATGATCAGGCCTTCCATCAGCAGTTTACTCACTGGTTTAGACTGTAAACCAATGTAGTAGGCAAGCAATAAGAACTGATCCTTGAAGGAACAGGAGCAGGTTTGTAAGAAGTTAAGAGCCTCCAAGCAAGAAGACTCAGGAAAGCTTCTATATGGTCAGGAGGCCTTGTCAGGCAAAAGCATTTTGGGGGAAAACATCTCACAGTACATCTTATGAGACGTGACTTGGATTGCTAAATAGGAATGTGATTTGGCTAAAGAGATCAAAATGGCTTTTCCTTCCATCTTCCACTGAGGAGAAATTATGTTAAAGAGCATTAAGGAAAAAACCAACACCATACACACAAAAAAAACCAACCACCAAAACAAAAAACAAACAAACAAAAAGACCAAAACTCAAAAAACTCCAACAAAACAAAACAACAAAACAAAACAAAACTGCACAAGTCATGACAATCAATAGGAACAACAGGTTATAAAGGGAGTAGAAACCTTTAAAACCAGGCAAAGAAATCATTGTGCCAGGAGTCACAGGGACTGCTTATGTTTTCCTCAATCACAGCTTACATTTTATTATTGTTGAGCCCAGCACACTGAAAGTGTTCAGGTTTGGTACTTCAAAATATTAGAAAATATGACTGGCAGAGAATGGGGAGAGATGAAAACCGGGTCCTGGGGAACTTAAATCCAAGACCAAAAACCCCCACCTAGAATTGTTGTATTCATTAGATATATTTACTTGGCTGATTTACAGGAAGATGCAGGGAAGAGGGAGAGCAGTTACACCAAGCCTAGGACTGACCACAATTAATGAGTTGTGACCAAGACAGACACAAGCAGTTTCAGAGCAAACAGATTTCCATTGTTCATTAGAAGTTAGAAAACGCTGCTGCTTAGAAAAATACCAGCTGCATCCAAGAAACTGTCAGCTGCTGTTATCAATATTGCCTCTCAAGTTTTGACCCATTGCCCAGAAGTCCACTGGGTGACCTTGATCTCAATGGCTTGTGGTGTAAAGCAATATCTATAAATAATGCATTAAGTGTCCTTCCATGTTGGCAGACTCACATTTGTCAGGCATTTCCATACTATTCCAAGCCACTTTTTATGGTGTTCTCTTCATGTGCTATGCATTTTTCTTCAACTGCCTTAATGTGGATTTATCCCTTTCTTAAATATATATTTTAATAGTGACTTGTCTCTTCATCAAACGTCGTCTGAAAAACAACAGTTGGTGAGTACAGTGAAGATAAAAAAAAACCACAACAGTTTAGGGATATCAGATTAAATGTTGGCAACTTTACTATTTTTTTTAATGGTGTTTATTGTGAGGGAGCGACTTGCATGCTAATGGCATTTTTCATGTAATCTGATGTTTCAAAGTGCTTTACGAAGCAGTTAGCTACGTTCATATGAATACAGAATATTATTATAGGCAATTAGGCATAAACAGGGATGTGACTTAGTGCTAATCCCAATAACCATCTCTTTATCATCGGATCATCAGAAATAGGCATAGGAGGTGCCACAAGTGGACAACCTCTGTTTCAGTGCAGGATCACTAGCCCCCTACCCAGCTTTCTCATCCACTCAAATCTCCCAGCAATGAACACTCCACAATCCTCCTTGGCACTCTACCTCTTTATGTAACCATCTCCACTGCTAAAGAGTTTTCCCAAGATCTGATATAAGTCAAACTCCTCAACTTATTGAAGTCTGCTTCCTTGCAACTGATTTTTTTTAACCATCCTTTCCTAATTGTTGCCTTTCTCCTTCACATTCTCTGCAAGACTTTCTTATCAGAATCAAAGTTGGTAGATCTCCCCATTAATTCCTTCATTCCTCATCCATATAAAAAAAGTTTATCCCAACACAGTCTGGTAAAATTTTGGACAATCCCTACTGCCCAGCTGCAGTCTGTTCCTGACAGGTAGTTAAAAATCTCTGCTGACAGTCGGATGTTGAATAATTTTGCTAGGTTAAATCCACATCCATCTGGTCCTTCTGGTGTGATGGAAATCCCTCATTTTATTATACATTTACAGTAGAGACAACTACCCATGAAAATATCCGTGCTCTTTCCTCTTTTTTCCATGATCTTGAGACTATCAAAAGGACTATCTAACCTCACATATTGGACTATTTTGGTGTAGGCATCCTTTTATGCCCTGTTTCCTTCTTTTCTGCCAGTCAGTCCTTCCTAAACAAACCCTGCCCTTCTGTTTTAATGCTCAATTTTGTTTGTCTTAACTATGACTGTGTACTGGGTCTTTGGGGTCCTCCTGTTTTTTCTCAAACTGCCTACAGCTTCCTGTGAGCTTGTAATGCCACCTTCACCTCCGAGCCCCACTTCCATGCCCTCCTACTTGTGAGATTAGCAGGTCTTGGATGAAAGCTGTCCCCCTCCTGCTCTGAGCAGTGCACCCCATCCCCATGCTTAACAACACCTCTGGCAGCCCCAGGCAGAGACCGGGGCAAAGCAGTGTCCTTCAGCAGCACAGAGTGGCAAAGATGTCCCTTCACAAGCTGCATCAGCCTGCATACCTGATACAGGTACATATAAATTACATATTATATATATTATAAATAAATATTTTCTGTAATTGCCTTTTATCCCAATCCTGAAGAATGCAAGAGAGTAAAACTGAGCCATGCTTGGCATATACTCAGAGCAACATGTTTCACAGGGCTGAGCGCCACAAAGAAAGAGGAACACAGGCCATCTTGAAGAAAATGCAGCTCCAACAAGCTCTCAAAGTTAAGCAACCTGATTCTAGGGGAATTCAGCTTTTAGCTTTCAAATTAGTATCAGACGTACGAGAGACCACATTTGGAGCAGAGGTATTCTCAAAACCCTACAGCAGGGATGTGCCTCAAAGAGGCATGCTCTGACAGGCAGCCCTGGGAGACCAGCAGTGCTATGGTGTCCCTTTGGCTCCTGCAGCTGAGAGATGCCCCAGAGGAGCTCTCAGAGGCAACAGGAACAGGAGATTCACATCAGGTACTTGCTGAGTCATCATCTTCCTGCTCTTAATAGTGTTCTCTTATAGCTGTGTTTCCAAACTTGCAATCAGGAGCTTACTCCTTTGATGCACTTGATGTATTTATTTTTTTTTT